>JAUPFM010000142.1:32500-42500 GCA_033026295.1 Channa striata
TCCCCTAAGTTTTTTGACTTCCAGGGACCTCCGTGGACCTCTCCCAACCCGCCCCAGGCTTCCCTATCTGGGTAATATTCATGGGACCCCCTCCTCCTGAGGCCTACGTTTCCGAAAACTGGGTTTCTGAAATCGTGCGAAGGGTGGTACGCAAAACCGGGTAAAACCGAGGGGTACCGAGGAAGGGAGAAAGACAGCTCCACCTATGCTCGTTCGCGGCCTTTCCCTTCCTCGGCTAAAACACTTAGAAGATTTTTCGACTTTCGCGCCCCTGGTACTCCGGGTACGGAGCTCCGAGGGCCCGATCCTGATCCTGAACCCCAGCACTAAAGCTGGCCGGGGTGACGGCGTTAGCATCTCCCCCTGAAATTTACCTCCAGGGGGGCCTCCGTGGCCCTCGCCTAACCGCCCGAGGCATCCCGCCTGGGCTAGGGAGATGCACCTCCCCTAAGATTGACTTCCAGGGACCTCCGTGGCCCTCGCCCCTACCCGCCCAAGGCATCCCCTGCCTGGGCTAGGGAGATGCACCTCTCCCCTAAGTTTTTGACTTCCAGGGGCCCTAAGTGGCCCTCGCCCCTACCCGCCCGAGGCTTCCCCTGCCTGGGCTAGGGAGATGCACCTCTCCCCTAAGTTTTTTGACTTCCAGGGACCTCCGTGGACCTCTCCCAACCCGCCCCAGGCTTCCCTATCTGGGTAATATTCATGGGAGACCCCTCTCCTGGAGGCCTACGTTTCCAAAACTGGGTTTCTGAAATCGTGCGAAGGGTGGTACGCAAAACCGGGTAAAACCGAGGGGTACCGAGGAAGGGAGAAAACTCGTTCCACCTATGCTCGTTCGCGGCCTTTCCCTTCCTCGGCTAAAACACTTAGAAGATTTTTCGACTTTCGCGCCCCTGGTACTCCGGCACGGAGCCCGAGGCCCGATCCTGATCCTGAACCCCAGCACTAAAGCTGGCTGGGGGTGACGGCGTTAGCATCTCCCCTGAAATTTACCTCCAGGGGCCTCCGTGGCCCTCGACCTAACCGCCCGAGGCATCCCCTGCCTGGGCTAGGGAGATGCACCTCTCCCCTAAGATTGACTTCCAGGGACCTCCGTGGCCCCCTCGCCCTACCCGCCCAAGGCATCCCCTGCCTGGGCTAGGGAGATGCACCTCTCCCCTAAGTTTTTGACTTCCAGGGGCCCTAAGTGGCCCTCGCCCTACCCGCCCGAGGCTTCCCCTGCCTGGGCTAGGGAGATGCACCTCTCCCCTAAGTTTTTTGACTTCCAGGGACCGCCGTGGACCTCTCCCAGCCCGCCCCAGGCTTCCCTATCTGGGTAATATTCATGGGAGACCCCTCTCCTGGAGGCCTACGTTTCCAAAACTGGGTTTCTGAAATCGTGCGAAGGGTGGTACGCAAAACCGGGTAAAACCGAGGGTACCGAGAAGGGAGAAAACTCGCTCCACCTATGCTCGTTCGCGGCCTTTCCCTTCCTCGGCTAAAACACTTAGAAGATTTTTCGACTTTCGCGCCCCTGGTACTCCGGCACGGAGCCCGAGGGCCCGATCCTGATCCTGAACCCCAGCACTAAAGCTGGCTGGGGTGACGGCGTTAGCATCTCCCCTGAAATTTACCTCCAGGGGCCTCCGTGGCCCTCGACCTAACCGCCCGAGGCATCCCCTGCCTGGGCTAGGGAGATGCACCTCTCCCCTAAGATTGACTTCCAGGGACCTCCGTGGCCCTCGCCCTACCCGCCCAAGGCATCCCCTGCCTGGGCTAGGGGAGATGCACTCTCCCCTAAGTTTTTGACTTCCAGGGGCCCTAAGTGGCCCTCGCCCTACCCGCCCGAGGCTCCCCTGCCTGGGCTAGGGAGATGCACCTCTCCCCTAAGTTTTTTGACTTCCAGGGACCGCCGTGGACCTCTCCCAGCCCCCCCAGGCTTCCCTATCTGGGTAATATTCATGGGAGACCCCTCTCCTGGAGGCCTACGTTTCCCAAAACTGGGTTTCTGAAATCGTGCGAAGGGTGGTACGCAAAACGGGTAAAACCGAGGGGTACCGAGGAAGGGAGAAAACAGCTCCACCTATGCTCGTTCGCCGCCCTTCCCTTCCTCGGCTAAAACACTTAGAAGATTTTTCGACTTTTCGCCCCTGGTACTCCGGGCACGGAGCCCGAGGGCCCGATCCTGATCCTGAACCCCAGCACTAAAGCTGGCTGGGGTGTGGCGTTAGCATCTCCCCCTGCGTTAGCATCTCCCCTGAAATTTACCTCCAGTGGGGCCTCCGTGGCCCTCGACCTAACCGCCCGAGGCATCCCCTGCCTGGGCTGGGAGGGAGATGCCCCCTCCCCTAAGATTGACCTCCAGGGGCCCTCCGTGGCCCTCGCCCGCCCCAGGCCCCGCCCAAGGCATCCCCTGCCTGGGCTGAGAGATGCACCTCTCCCCTAAGTTTTTGACTCCAGGGGCCCTAAGTGGCCCCGCCCTACCCGCCCGAGGCATCCCCTGCCTGGGCTAGGGAGATGCACCTCTCCCCTAAGTTTTTTGACTTCCAGGGACCGTGGACCTCTCCCAACCCGCCCCAGGCTTCCCCTATCTGGGTAATATTCATGGAGACCCCTCTCCTGGAGGCCTACGTTTCCCAAAACTGGGTTTCTGAAAAGAAGGGTGGTACGCAAAACCGGGTAAAACCGAAAAGGGGTACCGAGGAAGGGAGAAAACTCGCTCCACCTATGGGCCCTTCCCTTCCTCGGCTAAAACACTTTGAAAATTTTTCCGCTTTGCCCCTGGTACCCGGGCACGGAGCCCGAGGGCCCGATCCTGAACCTGAACCCCAGCACTAAAGCTGGCTGGGGGAGGCATCCCCTGCCTGGCTGAGAGGATCCCATCTCCCCAAAAATTTACCTCCAGGGCCCCCTGGGAGGACCCCCCCGCCCCCTAACCGCCCGAGGCATCCCCCCTGGGCCTGGGCTCCCCTAAGATTGACTTCCAGGGAGATGCCCCTCCCCTAAGATTGACTTCCAGGGACCTCCTGGGCCCTCGCCCCCCCAGGAGGCATCCCCTGCCTGGGCTGGGGAGATGCACCTCTCCCCTAAGTTTTTGACTCCCTAAGTGGGCCCTCGCCCTACCCGCCCGAGGCATCCCCTGCCTGGGCTAGGGAGATCCCCCTCCCCTAAGTTTTTTGACTTCCAGGGACCCCGTGGCCCTCTCCCAACCCTCCCCAGGCTTCCCTATCTGGGTAATATTCATGGGAGACCCCTCTCCTGGAGGCCTACGTTTCCAAAACTGGGTTTCTGAAATCGTGCGAAGGGTGGTACGCAAAACCGGGTAAAACCGAGGGGTACCGAGGAAGGGAGAAAACTCGCTCCACCTATGCTCGTTCGCCGCCTTCCCTTCCTCGGCTAAAAATTTAGAAGATTTTTTATTTTTGCATTTTTCGCGCCCCTGGTTTTTCAGGGAGGCCCGATCCTGATCCTGAACCCCAGCACTGGCTGGTTGGCGTTAGCGTTAGCATTCCCCCTGAAATACCTTATCTCGCCTAACCCTGGAGGCATCCCCTGCCTGGGCTGGGGTCACATTCTCCCCTAAGATTGACTTCCAGGGACCTCCTGGCCCTCGCCCACCCGCCCAAGGCATCCCCTGCCTTGGCTAGGGAGATGCACCTCTCCCCTAAGTTTTTGACTTCCAGGGGCCCCTGGCCCTATTACCCGCCCGAGGCTTCCCCTGCCTGGGCTAGGGAGATGCACCTCTCCCCTAAGTTTTTGACTTCCAGGGACCTCCGTGGACCTCTCCCAACCCGCCCCAGGCTTCCCTATCTGGGTAATATTCATGGGACCCCTCTCCTGGAGGCCTACGTTTCCAAAACTGGGTTTCTGAAATCATGCGAAGGGTTAACCGGGTAAAACCGAGGGGTAGGAAGGGAATTCCTCCATGGCCCATGTGTCTGTTCCTAAAACCTCCATGGCCCTGTGTCTGTTTGGCTCTCCCCTCCTAAAACATTTTAGAAGATTTTTTAGGCCCTCCATGGCCCATGTGTCACTTACGGAGCCCAGGGAAGGGCCCCTGGGCCCCTGGGCTTCCAGGGATCCTGAACCCCATTTCCCCTAAAGCCTGGCTCCAGGGGCCTCCTGGGTCTAGACCATTGCCTGGGCCAGGGCCTCCCCCTGAAAAGACCCTCCAGGGGGCCTGTGGCCCAGACCCCGCCCGAGGCATCCCCTGCCCAGGGAGATGCACCTCTCCCCTAAGATTGACTTCCAGGGACCCCTGGGTTATATTCTGGCCAGCCCTGGCTTTCACATTTTAAAGCATTATTAGCAATTTCTCCAGGGGCCCATGTGTCAGTTTATTAACCCAGGAAAGGCATCCCCTGCCTGGGCTATTCTGGCCAGCCTGGCTGCACATTTTAAACATTTTTGAATTTCTCCAGGGCCCATGCCCTGGATTATTAACCCAGGGAAAGGCTCCCCTCCCTGGGTATATATTCTGGCCAGACCCTCTCCTGGCTGTCACATTTTAAAATTATTAGAATTTCTCCATGGCCCATGTGTCAGATTATTAACCCAGGGCTCTCCTCCCTGGGTTATATTCTGGCCAGCCCTGGCTGTCACATTTAAAGAAAAACATCGCTCCACCTAAAATTAAACATTATTAAATTTCTCCAGGGCCCATGTGTCTGTTATTAACCCAGGGAAAAGCCTGCCCCCCATCCTGGAAAACATTATTCTGGCCTGGTCAGTTTATTGCCTGAAAAGCTCCCACATTTTAAATTTTACCATTTTAGAATTTGCCTCCAGGGCCCATGTGTCAGTTTATTAACCCAGGAAAAGCTCTCCTCCCTGGGCATCCCCTGGCCTCCAGGGGCCCTGGCTGTCACATTGCCCATTATTAGAATTTCTCCATGGCCCATGTGTCAGTTTATTAACCCAGGAGAGGCCTCTAAGGCCTGCCTGGGTTATATTAAACCAGGGGCCCCAGGGGTCAAATAATTTGACCTTTCTAACCAGGCTCCTCCAGGGCCTGTGTGTGAACTTATCAACCCAGGAAAAGCTCTCCCCTGGGTTATCCCCTGCCTGGCCAGGCCCCTGGCATTATTGTCACATGGCCCCTGGCCATTATTATCCCTGGGTAATATTCTCCATGGCCCATGTGTTTTATTAACCCAGGAAAAGCTCTACGCCCTGGGTTATATTCTGGCCAGGCCTGGGCCTGGCTGCCTGGCTGTCAAAACCATTATTAGAATTTCCTCCAGGGCCCATGTGTCTTTATTAACCCAGGGAAAACTCCTCCCTGAAATTTTTTCCCGTGCCCCTGGTTATATTCTGGCCAGGCCTGGCTGTCACATTTTAACCATTATTAGAATTTCTCCAGGGCCCATGTGTCTATTAACCCAGGGAAAATCTCCTCCCTGGGTTATATTATTGGCCAACTCCAGGGAAAAGCCTCCTCCCTGGGTTATATTCTGGCCAGGCCTGGCTGTCACATTTTAACCATTATTCCAATTTCTCCATGCCCCATCTACCTGTTTATTAACCCAGGGAAAAGCTCTCCTCCCTGGGTTATATTCTGGCCAGGCCTGGCTGTCACATTTTAAACATTCCCTGCCTTAGAATTTCTCCATGGCCCAACCTCCAGATTATTAACCCAGGGAAAAGCCTCCCCCCTATATTCTGGCCAGGCCCTGGTCACATTTTAAACATTATCCCCAAAAATTTCTCCAGGGCCCATGTGTTCTCCATGGCCCATGGCCTCTCCTCCCTTCTGGCCAGGCCCGAGGCATTAACTGCCAGGAAGAAAGCCCCTATTAACCCCAGGGACCCCCTGGGTTATATTCTGGCCAGGCCTGGCTGTCACATTTTAAACATTATTAGAATTTCTCCATGGCCCATGTGTCAGTTTATTAACCCAGGGAAAAGCTCTCCTCCCTGGGTTATATTCTCCTGCCAGGCCTGGCTGTCACATTTTAACCATTATTAGAATTTCTCCATGGCCCATGTGTCAGTTTATTAACCCAGGAAAAGCTCTCCTCCCTGGGTTATATTCTGGCCAGGCCTGGCTGTCACATTTTAAACCATTATTAGAATTTCTCCATGGCCCATGTGTCAGTTTATTAACCCAGGAAAAGCTCTCCTCCCTGGGTTATATTCTGGCCAGGCCTGGCTGTCACATTTTAAACATTATTAGAATTTCCTCCATGGCCCATGTGTCAGTTTATTAACCCAGGAAAAGGCCTCCTCCTGGGGCTTATTTTCTCCATGGCCCATGGTGTCATTAAACCTGAGGCCTGGCTTCAAACATTTTGACCATTTCTAACTTACATTTCCTCCAGGGTGGTCAACCCAGGAAAAGCTCTCCTCCCTGGGTTTATTATTCTGGCCAGCCCTGCTCACAACCCAGGAAAAGTGTTATTAACCCAGGGAGAAAAGCTCCTCCTGGCTATTTTATTCTGAGGTCTCCCAGCCTGGCTGTCACATTTTAAACATTATTTTAGAATTTCTCCATGGCCCATGTGTTTCAGTTTATTAACCCAGGAAAAGCTCTCCTCCTGGGTTATATTCTGAGCCAGGCCTGGCTGTCACATTTTAAACATTATTAGAATTTCTCCATGGCCCATGTGTCAGTTTATTAACCCAGGAAAAGCTCTCCTCCCTGGGTTATATTCTGGCCAGGCCTGGCTGTCACATTTTAACCATTATTAGAATTTCTCCATGGCCCATGTGTCTGTCTATTAACCCAGGGAAAAGCTCTCCCCTGGCTAAGATTCTGAGCCAGCCTGGCTGTCACATTTTAACCATTATTAGAATTTCCTCCATGGCCCATGTGTTTATTAACCCAGGAAGCTCTCCCCTGGGTTTTATTAAACCAGCCCTCCTCCCTGGGTTTTATTTTCCTGGCCCAGCCAACCCTGGCTGTTACATTCACATTTTAAACATTATTAGAATTTCTCCATGGCCCATGTGTCTGTTTATTAACCCAGGAAAAGCTCTCCTCCCTGGCTTATATTCTGGCCAGGCCTGGCTGTCACATTTTAAACATTATTAGAATTTCTCCATGGCCCATGTGTCTGTTTATTAACCCAGGGAAAAGCTCTCCTCCCTGGGTTTTATTCTGGCCAGCCTGGCTGTCACATTTTAAACATTATTAGAATTTCTCCATGGCCCATGTGTCTGTTTATTAACCCAGGGAAAAGCTCTCCTCCCTGGGTTATATTCTGGCCAGGCCTGGCTGTCACATTTTAAACATTATTAGAATTCCTCCATGGCCCATGTGTCAGTTTATTCAGGCCTTTATTAACCCAGGAAAAGCTCTCCTCCCTGGCCTTATATTCTGGCCAGGCCTGGCTGTCACATTTTAAACATTATTAAATTTCTCCAGGGCCCATGTGTCTGTCTATTAACCCAGGAAAAGCTCTCCTCCCTGGGTTATATTCTGGCCAGGCCTGGCTGTCACATTTTAAACATTATTAGAATTTCTCCATGGCCCATGTGTCAGTTTATTAACCCAGGAAAAGCTCTCCTCCCTGGGTTATATTCTGGCCAGGCCTGGCTGTCACATTTTAAACATTATTAGAATTTCTCCATGGCCCATGTGTGTTTATTAACCCAGGGAAAAGCTCTCCTCCCTGGGTTATATTCTGGCCAGGCCTGGCTGTCACATTTTAAACATTATTAGAATTTCTCCATGGCCCATGTGTCAGTTTATTAACCCAGGGAAAAGCTCTCCTCCCTGGGTTATATTCTGGCCAGGCCTGGCTGTCACATTTTAAACATTATTAGAATTTCTCCATGGCCCATGTGTCAGTTTATTAACCCAGGAAAAGCTCTCCTCCCTGGGTTATATTCTGGCCAGGCCTGGCTGTCACATTTTAAACATTAGAATTTCTCCATGGCCCATGTGTCAGATTATTAACCCAGGGAAAAGCTCTCCTCCCTGGGTTATATTCTGGCCAGGCCTGGCTGTCACATTTTATCCATTATTAGAATTCCTCCATGGCCCATGTGTCAGTTTATTAACCCAGGAGAGGCCTCCAAGGCCTGGCTTTAAGTTAAACCTGCCGGGGTCAAACACTTTGACCTTTCTGACTTACACTCCTCCAGGCCCTGTGTGTGAACTGCTCAACCCAGGAAAAAGCTCTCCTCCCTGGGTTACATTCTGGCCAGCCTGGCTTCACATTTTAAACATTATTAGAATTTCTCCATGGCCCATGTGTCTGTTTATTAACCCAGGGAAAAGCTCTCCTCCCTGGGTTATATTCTGGCCAGGCCTGGCTGTCACATTTTAAACATTATTAGAATTTCTCCATGGCCCATTATTAACCCAGGAAAAGCTCTCCTCCCCATTCTGGCCAGGCCTGGCTGTCACCCATTATTTCCTCCATGGCCCATGTGTCAGTTTATTAACCCAGGAAAAGCTCTCCTCCCTGGGTTATATTCTAGCCAGCCTGGCTGTTACATATTTAAACATTTATTAAGATTCCTCCATGGCCCATGTGTCAGTTTATTAACCCAGGAGAGGCCTCCAAGGCCTGGGTTGAGTTAAACCAGCTCGGGGTCAAACACTTTGACCTTTCTAACTTACACTCCTCCAGGGCCTGTGTGTGAACTGCTCAACCCAGGAAAAGCTCTCCTCCCTGGGTTATATTCTGGCCAGGCCTGGCTGTCACATTTTAAACATTATTAGAATTTCTCCATGGCCCATGTGTCAGTTTATTAACCCAGGAAAAGCTCTCCTCCCTGGGTTTATTAACCCAGGAAAAAGCTCTCCTCCCTGGGTTATATTCTGGCCAGGGCCAGGCCTTTTGTCATTTTAAACATTTTATTAGAATTTCTCCATGGCCCATGTGTCAGTTTATTAACCCAGGAAAAGCTCTCCTCCCTGGCTAATATTCTGGCCAGGCCTGGCTGTCACATTTTAAACATTATTAGAATTTCTCCATGGCCCATGTGTCTGTTTATTAACCCAGGGAAAAGCTCTCCTCCCTGGGTTATATTCTGGCCAGGCCTGGCTGTCACATTTTAAACATTATTAGAATTTCTCCAGGGCCCATGTGTCAGTTTATTAACCCAGGAAAAGCTCTCCTCCCTGGGTTATATTCTGGCCAGCCTGGCTGTCACATTTTAAACATTATTAGAATTTCTCCATGGCCCATGTGTCAGTTTATTAACCCAGGAAAAGCTCCTCCCTGGGTTATATTCTCCAGCCTGGCTGTCACATTTTAAACATTATTAATTTCTCCAGGCCCAAAGCTTAACCCAGGAAAAGCTCTCCCCTGGGTTATATTCTGGCCAGGCCTGGCTGTCACATTTTAAACATTATTAGAATTTCTCCATGGCCCATGTGTCAGTTTATTAACCCAGGAAAAGCTCTCCCCCTGGTTATATTCTGGCCAGGCCTGGCTGTCACATTTTAAACATTATTAGAATTTCCTGGCCCATGTGTCAGTTTATTAACCCAGGAAAAGCCCTCCCCTAAACCAGGCCTGGGTTTATTTTAAATTCCTGGCCAGGGCCCTGGCTGTCACATTTTACATTTTTTTCATTTTATTAATTCCTCCATGGCCCATGTGTCAGTTTATTAACCCAGGAAAAGCTCTCCTCCCTGGGTTATATTCTGGCCAGCCCTGGCTGTCACATTTTAAACATTATTAGAATTTCCTCCAGGGCCCATGTGTCAGTTTATTAACCCAGGAAAAGCTCTCTCCTCCCTGGGTTATATTCTGGCCAGGCCTGGCTGTCACATTTTAAACTTTTATTAAATTTCTCCATGGCCCATGTGTCAGTTTATTAACCCAGGAAAAGCCTCCTCCCTGGTCATATTTAACCTGGCCAGGCCTGGCTGTCACATTTTAAACATTATTAGAATTTCTCCAGGGCCCATGTGTCAGTTTATTAACCCAGGAAAAGCTCTCCTCCTGGCTTATATTCTGGCCAGGCCTGGCTGTCACATTTTAAACATTTAGAATTTCTCCAGGCCCATGTGTCAGTTTATTAACCCAGGAAAAGCTCTCCCCTGGGTTATATTTCCAGCCTG
>JAUPFM010000142.1:55000-65000 GCA_033026295.1 Channa striata
TTTCCCTTCCTCGGCTAAAACACTTAGAAGATTTTTCGACTTTCGCGCCCCTGGTACTCCGGCACGGAGCCCGAGGGCCCGATCCTGATCCTGAACCCCAGCACTAAAGCTGGCTGGGGTGACGGCGTTAGCATCTCCCCCTGAAATTTACCTCCAGGGGGGCCTCCGTGGCCCTCGACCTAACCGCCCGAGGCATCCCCTGCCTGGGCTAGGGAGATGCACCTCTCCCCCTAAGATTGACTTCCAGGGACCTCCGTGGCCCTCGCCCTACCCGCCCAAGGCATCCCCTGCCTGGGCTAGGGAGATGCACCTCTCCCCCTAAGTTTTTGACTTCCAGGGGCCCTAAGTGGCCCTCGCCCTACCCGCCCGAGGCTTCCCCTGCCTGGGCTAGGGAGATGCACCTCTCCCCCTAAGTTTTTTGACTTCCAGGGACCGCCGTGGACCTCTCCCAGCCCGCCCAAGGCTTCCCCTATCTGGGTAATATTCATGGGAGACCCCTCTCCTGGAGGCCTACGTTTCCGAAAACTGGGTTTCTGAAATCGTGCGAAGGGTGGTACGCAAAACCGGGTAAAACCGAGGGGTACCGAGGAAGGGAGAAAACTCGCTCCACCTATGCTCGTTCGCGGCCTTTCCCTTCCGGCTCGGCTAAAACACTTAGAAGATTTTTCGACTTTCGCGCCCCTGGTACTCCGGCACGGAGCTCCGAGGGCCCGATCCTGATCCTGAACCCCAGCACTAAAGCTGGCTGGGGTGACGGCGTTAGCATCTCCCCTGAAATTTACCTCCAGGGGCCTCCGTGGCCCTCGACCTAACCGCCCGAGGCATCCCCCCTGGGCCTAGGGAGATGCACCTCTCCCCTAAGATTGACTTCCAGGGACCTCCGTGGCCCTCGCCCTACCCGCCCAAGGCATCCCCTGCCTGGGCTAGGGAGATGCACCCTCCCCTAAGTTTTTGACTTCCAGGGGCCCTAAGTGGCCCTCGCCCTACCCGCCCGAGGCTTCCCCTGCCTGGGCTAGGGAGATGCACCTCTCCCCTAAGTTTTTTGACTTCCAGGGACCGCCGTGGACCTCTCCCAAGCCCGCCCCAGGCTTCCCCTATCTGGGTAATATTCATGGGAGACCCCTCTCCTGAGGCCTACGCCTCCAAAACTGGGTTTCTGAAATCGTCGTGCGAGGGGGGGTGGTACGCAAAACCGGGTAAAACCGAGGGGTACCGAGGAAGGGAGAAAACTCGCTCCACCTATGCTCGTTCGCTGCCCTTCCCTTCCTCGGCTAAAAAACAGAAGATTTTTCGACTTTCGCGCCCCTGGTACTCTGGGCACGGAGCCCGAGGGCCCGATCCTGATCCTGAACCCCAGCACTAAAGCTGGCTGGGGTGACGGCGTTAGCATCTCCCTGAAATTTACCTCCAGGGGCCCCGTGGCCCTCGACCTAACCGCCCGAGGCATCCCCTGCCTGGGCTGAGGAGATGCACCCTCCCCTAAGATTGACTTCCAGGGACCTCCGTGGCCCTCGCCCTACCCGCCCAAGGCATCCCCTGCCTGGGCTGAGGAGATGCACCTCTCCCCTAAGTTTTTGACTCCAGGGGCCCCAGGGTGGCCCTCGCCCTACCCGCCCGAGGCATCCCCTGCCTGGGCTGGGAGATGCACCTCTCCCCTAAGTTTTTGACTTCCAGGGACCCCCCGTGGACCTCTCCCAACCCGCCCCAGGCTTCCCTATCTGGGTAATATTCATGGAGACCCCCTGGAGGCCTACGTTTCAAAAACTGGGTTTCTGAAATCGTGCGAAGGGTGGTACGCAAAACCCGAGGGGTACCGAGGAAGGGAGAAAACTCGCTCCACCTATGCTCGTTCCTGCCCTTCCCTTCCTCGGCTAAAACACTTTGAGAAGATTTTTCGCCCCCGTGCCCCTGGCCCCCCGGAGCCCGAGGGCCCGATCCTGAACCTGAACCCCAGCACTAAAGCTGGCTGGGGTGAGTTAGCATCTCCCCTGAAATACCTCCAGGGGCCCCTGGCCCTGGCCTCGCCCTAACCGCCCGAGGCATCCCCTGCCTGGGCTGGGAGATGCACCTCTCCCCTAAGATTGACTTCCAGGGACCTCCGTGGCCCTCGCCCTACCCGCCCGAGGCCCCAAGGCATCCCCTGCCTGGGCTAGGGGAGATGCACCTCTCCCCTAAGATTTTTTTGACTCCAGGGGCCCTAAGTGGCCCTCGCCCTACCCGCCCGAGGCATCCCCTGCCTGGGCTGTGGAGATCCCCATATGCCCCTAAGTTTTTTGACTTCCAGGGACCCCTGGCCCTCTCCCAACCCTCCCCAGGCTTCCCCTATCTGGGTAATATTCATGGGAGACCCCTCTCCTGGAGGCCTACGTTTCCGAAAACTGGGTTTCTGAAATCGTGCGAAAGGTGGTACGCAAAACCGGGTAAAACCGAGGGGTACCGAGGAAGGGAAAAATCGCTCCACCTATGCTCGTTCGCCGTCTGAGGTCTCCCTTCCTCGGCTAAAACATTTTAACCTATTTTTGCATTTTTTTCAAAGCCCCGATCCTGATTTGAACCCCAGCACTAAAGCTTTATCATGCCAGGGAGGATTTCTCCCTCCAGGGGCCCTGTGTTAAGATTCTGAGCAGCCCTGGCTCCCTGCATTTTAACCATTATTAAATTTCTCCAGGGCCCATGTGTCAGTTTATTAACCCAGGAAAAGCTCCCTGCCTGGGAGATGCACCCTCCCCTGGGTTATATTTCTGGCCAGGCCTGGCTGCCCTCACTTTTAACCACCATGCCTTAACCATTATTAGAATTTTCCAGGGCCCATGTGTCAGTTTATTAACCCCCCAGGGCCTCCAAGGCCTGGCTTTATATTTAAACCCTCTCCTGAGGTCAAATTTCCGAAAACTGGGTTTCTAACTTACACTCCTCCAGGGGCCTGTGGTAAAACTCAACCCAGGAAGGGAGAAAGCTCTCCCACCTGGGTTATATTCTGGCCAGCCCTGGCTGTCACATTTTAACACATTATTAGAATTTCTCCATGGCCCATGTGTCTGTCTATTAACCCAGGAAAGGCCTCCTGATCCTGAACCCCAGCACTAAAGCTGGCTGGGGTGACCTGCCTCACATTCCCCTGAAATTTACCTCCAGGGGCCCAACCCAGGGAAAAACCTGGCCTGAGGCATCCCCTGCCTGCCTGGCTGATCACATTTTAACCATTATTAGAATTTCCTCCAGGGCCCATGTGTGTTTATTAACCCAGGAAAAGCTCTCCTCCCAAGGTTATATTCTGCCAGGCCTGGCTGTCACATTTTAAACATTATTAGAATTTCTCCATGGCCCATGTGTCAGTTTTAAACCCAGGGAAAAGCCTCCCCTGGGTTATATTCTGGCCAGGCCTGGCTGTCACATTTTAACCATTATTAGAATTTCTCCAGGGCCCATGTGGACCCTTATTAACCCAGGAAAAGCTCTCCTCCTGTTATATTCATGGAGACCCCTGGCTGGAGGCCTGCTGTCACTGGGTTTTTGAAACATTTTAAACAGTATTAGAATTTCTCCAGGGTGTGTGTGTCAGATTATTAACCCAGGAAAAAAGCTCTCCTCCCTGGGTTATATTCTGGCCAGCCCTGGCTGTCACATTTTAAACATTATTAGAATTTCTCCATGGCCCATGTGTCAGTTTATTAACCCAGGAAAAGCTCTCCTCCCTGGGTTATATTCTGAACCTGAACCCTGGCTGTCACATTTTAAACATTATTAAATTTCCTCCATGGCCCATGTGTCCTTATTAACCCAGGGAGGCATCCTCCTCCTGGGCCTGGTTATTCTGGCCAGGCCTGGCTGTCACATTTTAAACATTTAGAATTTCCTCCAGGGCCCATGTGTGTGTCTGCCTTAACCCAGGAAAAGCTCCCCTGCCTGGGTTATATTCTGCCAGGCCTGGCTGTCACATTTTAAACCATTATTGAATTTCTAAAGGGCCCCAGTGCCTGTGTGTTCCCCCTGGGCTTACAACCCAGGAGAAAGCTCTCCAGGGCCTGGGTTATATTCTGGCCAGCCCTGGCTGTCACATTTTAAACATTATTAGAATTTCTCCAGGGCCCATGTGTCTGTTTATTAACCCAGGAAAAGCTCTCCTCCCTGGGTTATATTCTGGCCAGGCCTGGCTGTCACATTTTAAACATTATTAGAATTTCTCCATGGCCCATGTGTCTGTTTATTAACCCAGGGAAAAGCCTCCTCCCTGGGTTATATTCTGGCCAGGCCTGGCTGTCACATTTTAAACATTATTAGAATTTCCTCCATGGCCCATGTGTCAGATTATTAACCCAGGAAAAGCTCTCCTCCCTGGGTTATATTCTGGCCAGCCTGGCTGTCACATTTTAAACATTATTAGAATTTCCTCCATGGCCCATGTGTCTGTTTATTAACCCTGGGAAAAAAGCTCTCCTCCCTGGGTTATATTCTGGCCAGGCCTGGCTGTCACATTTTAAACATTATTAGAATTTCTCCATGGCCCATGTCAGTTTATTAACCCAGGAAAAAGCTCCCTCCCTGGGTTATATTCTGGCCAGGCCTGGCTGTCACATTTTAAACATTATTAGAATTTCTCCATGGCCCATGTGTCAGTTTATTAACCCAGGGAAAAGCTCTCCTCCCTGGGTTATATTCTGGCCAGGCCTGGCTGTCACATTTTAAACATTATTAGAATTTCTCCATGGCCCATGTGTCAGTTTATTAACCCAGGAGAGGCCAGGGGCCCCAAGGCCTGGTTTAGTTAAACCTGCCTGGGGGGTCAAACATTTTGACATTTCTAACTTACACTCCTCCAGGGCCTGTGTGTGAACTGCTCAACCCAGGAAAAGCTCTCCCCTGGGTTATATTCTGGCCAGGCCTGGCTGTCACATTTTAAACATTATTAGAATTTCTCCATGGCCCATGTGTCAGTTTATTAACCCCCAGGGAAAAGCTCTCCTCCCTGGTTATATTCTGGCCAGGCCTGGCTGTCACATTTTAAACATTATTAGACCTTTTTAAGCATTCTCCATGGCCCATGTGTCTGTTTATTAACCCAGGAAAAGCTCTCCTCCCCTGGTTATATTCTGGCCAGGCCTGGCTGTCACATTTTAAACATTATTAGAATTTCTCCATGGCCCATGTGTCAGTTTATTAACCCAGGGAAAAGCTCTCCTCCCTGGGTTATATTCTGGCCAGGCCTGGCTGTCACATTTTATTTTAAACATTATTAGAATTTCTCCATGGCCCATGTGTCAGTTTATTAACCCAGGAAAAGCTCTCCTCCCTGGGTTATATTCTGGCCAGGCCTGGCTGTCACATTTTAAACATTATTAGAATTTCTCCATGGCCCATGTGTCAGATTATTAACCCAGGGAAAAGCTCTCCTCCCTGGGTTATATTCTGGCCAGGCCTGGCTGTCACATTTTAAACATTATTAGAATTTCTCCATGGCCCATGTGTCTGTTATTAACCAGGGAAAAGCTCTCCTCCCTGGGGTTATATTCTGGCCAGGCCTGGCTGTCACATTTTAAACATTATTAGAATTTCTCCATGGCCCATGTGTCAGTTTATTAACCCAGGGAAAAGCTCTCCTCCCTGGGTTATATTCTGGCCAGGCCTGGCTGTCACATTTTAAACATTATTAGAATTTCTCCATGGCCCATGGCCCAGGGAAAAGCTCTCCTCCCTGGGTTTATTAACCCAGGGAAAAACATTATTAGAATTTCTCCCCCCTGGTTAGGAAAAGCTCTCTCTGGCCAGCCCTGGCTCACATTTTCACATTTTAACATTATTAGAATTTCCTCCATGGCCCATGTGTCAGTTTATTTAACCCAGGGAAAAGAGGCCTCCAAGGCCTTATATTTGGCCAGGCCTGGCTCAGGGGTCAAACATTTTAAACATTTTAAATTTCCTCCAGGCCCATGTGTGTGAACTATTAACCCAGGAAAAGCTCTCCTCCCTGGGTTATATTCTGGCCAGGCCTGGCTGTCACATTTTAAACATTATTAGAATTTCTCCATGGCCCATGTGTCAGTTTATTAACCCAGGGAAAAGCTCTCCTCCCTGGGTTATATTCTGGCCAGGCCTGGCTGTCACATTTTAAACATTATTAGAATTTCTCCATGGCCCATGTGTCAGTTTATTAACCCAGGGAAAAGCTCTCCTCCCTGGGTTATATTCTGGCCAGGCCTGGCTGTCACATTTTAAACATTATTAGAATTTCTCCATGGCCCATGTGTCAGTTTATTAACCCAGGAAAAGCTCTCCTCCCTGGGTTATATTCTGGCCAGGCCTGGCTGTCACATTTTAACCATTATTAGAATTTCTCCATGGCCCATGTGTCAGTTTATTAACCCAGGGAAAAGCTCTCCTCCCTGGGTTATATTCTGGCCAGGCCTGGCTGTCACATTTTAAACATTATTAGAATTTCTCCATGGCCCATGTGTCAGTTTATTAACCCCAGGGAAAAGCTCTCCCTGGGTTATATTCTGGCCAGGCCTGGCTGTCACATTTTAAACATTATTAGAATTTCTCCATGGCCCATGTGTCAGTTTATTAACCCAGGAGAGGCCTCCAAGGCCTGGGTTTAAGTTAAACCAGCCTGGGTCAAACACTTTGACATTTTAAACATTATTACATTTCCTCCAGGGCCTGTGTGTGAACTATTCAACCCAGGAAAAGCTCTCCTCCCTGGGTTATATTCTGGCCAGGCCTGGCTGTCACATTTTAAACATTATTAGAATTTCTCCATGGCCCATGTGTCTGTTTATTAACCCAGGAAAAGCTCTCCTCCCTGGGTTATATTCTGGCCTGGCCAGCCTGGCTGTCACATTTTAAACATTATTAGAATTTCTCCATGGCCCATGTGTCAGTTTATTAACCCAGGGAAAAGCTCTCCTCCCTGGGTTATATTCTGGCCAGGCCTGGCTGTCACATTTTAAACATTATTAGAATTTCTCCATGGCCCATGTGTGTTTATTCAGTTTATTAACCCAGGAGAGGCCTCCAAGGCCTGGGTTTAAGTTCCAGCTCGGGGTCAAACACTTTGGCTGTCACATTTTAAACATTATTAGAATTTCCTCCAGGGCCCATGTGTGAACTATTAACCCAGGAAAAGCTCTCCCCCTGGGTTATATTCTGGCCAGGCCTGGCTGTCACATTTTAAACATTATTAGAATTTCTCCATGGCCCATGTGTCAGTTTATTAACCCAGGAAAAGCTCTCCTCCCTGGGTTATATTCTGGCCAGGCCTGGCTGTCACATTTTAAACATTATTAGAATTTCTCCATGGCCCATGTGTTTATTAACCCAGGAAAAGCTCTCCTCCTGGGTTATATTCTGGCCAGGCCTGGCTGTCACATTTTAAACATTATTAGAATTTCTCCATGGCCCATGTGTCAGTTTATTAACCCAGGAAAAGCTCTCCTCCCTGGGTTATATTCTGGCCAGGCCCTGGTATTTTAAACATTATTAGAATTTCTCCATGGCCCATGTCAGATTATTAACCCAGGAAAAGCTCTCCTCCCTGGGTTATATTTAGCCAGGCCTGGCTGTCACATTTTAACCATTATTAAATTTCTCCAGGGCCCATGTGTCAGTTTATTAACCCAGGAAAAGCTCTCCTCCCTGGGTTATATTCTGGCCAGGCCTGGCTGTCACATTTTAAACATTATTAGAATTTCTCCATGGCCCATGTGTCAGTTTATTAACCCAGGAAAAGCTCTCCTCCCTGGGTTATATTCTGGCCAGGCCTGGCTGTCACATTTTAAACATTATTAGAATTTCTCCATGGCCCATGTGTCATTATTAACCCAGGAAAAGCTCTCCTCCTGGGTTATATTCTGGCCAGGCCTGGCTGTCACATTTTAAACATTATTAGAATTTCTCCAGGGCCCATGTGTGTTTATTAACCCAGGAAAAGCCTCCCAGTTTATTAACACAGGAAAAGCTCTCCTCCAGGGCCCTGTCAGTTTATTAACATCTCCTCTAGCCAGGCCTGGCTGTCACATTTTAAACTTTTATTAGAATTTCTCCAGGGCCCATGTGTCAGTTTATTAACCCAGGAATGAGCTCTCCTCCCTGGCTTATATTCTGGCCAGGCCTGGCTGTCACATTTTAAACTTTTATTAAATTTCTCCAGGGCCCATGTGTCAGTTTATTAACCCAGGAAAAGCTCCAAGGCCCCTGGGTTAATTCTGGGCCTGGCTGTCACATTTTAACTTTTATTTAAATTTCTCCAGGGCCCATGTGCCAGTTTATTAACCCAGGAAAAGCTCTCCTCCTGGCTTATATCTCTGGCCAGCCCTGGCTGTCACATTTTAAACTTTTTATTAAATTTCTCCAGGGCCCATGTGCCAGTTTATTAACCCAGGAAAAGCTCTCCTCCCTGGCTTATATTCTAGCCAGCCCTGCCTGTCACATTTTAAACTTTTATTAAATTTCTCCAGGGCCCATGTGTCCAGTTTATTTTATTAACCCAGGAATGAGCTCTCCCATTTCCTCCAGGCCTGGCTAACATTAACCCAGGAAAACCAGGCCTGGCTGTGACATTTTAAACTTTTATTTAAATTTCTCCAGGGCCCATGTGTGTCCATTCATTAACCCAGGAAAAAGCTCTCCTCCTGGCTCTCACATTTTACATTCTAATTTCCTCCAGCCCTGGCTGTCACATTTTTAAACTTTTATTTAAATTTCTCCAGGGCCCATGTGTCAGTTCATTAACCCAGGAAAAGCTCTCCCTCCTGGCTAACATTCTAACCAGCCCTGGCCTGTGACATTTTTCACTTTTATTTAAATTTCTCCAGGGCCCATGTGTCCATTCATTAACCCAGGAATGCTCCCTGCCTGGGTTACATTCTGGCCAGGCCTGGCTGTGACATTTTTAAACTTTTCTTTAAATTTCTCCAGGGCCCATGTGTCCATTCATTAACCCAGGAATGAGCTCTCCCTCCTGGCTAACATTCTAACCAGCCCTGGCTATGACATTTTTCACTTTTATTTAAATTTCTCCAGGGCCCAGGTGCCAGTTTATTAACCCAGGAATGAGCTCTCCCTCCTGGCTAACATTCTAACCAGCCTGGCCATAACATTTTTCACTTTTATTTAAATTTCTCCAGGGCCCATGTGCCAGTTCATTAACCCAGGAATGAGCTCTCCTCCTGGCTAACATTCTAACCAGCCCTGGCCATGACATTTTTCACTTTTATTTAAATTTCTCCAGGGCCCAGGTGCCAGTTTATTAACCCAGGAATGAGCTCTCCTCCTGGCTAACACTCTAACCAGCCCTGGCCATAACATTTTTCACTTTTATTTAAATTTCTCCAGGGCCCATGTGTCCATTCATTAACCCAGGAATGACCTCCCTGCCTGGCTTACATTCTATCCAGGCCTGGCTATGACATTTTAAACTTTTATTTAAATTTCTCCAAGGGCCCATGTGTCCATTCATTATCCCAGGAATGAGCTCTCCTCCTGGCTAACATTCTAACCAGCCCTGGCTATGACATTTTTAACTTTTATTTAAATTCCTCCAGGGCCCATGTGTCCATTCATTAACCCAGGAATGAGCCTCCCCTGCCTGGCTTAACATTCCATCCAGCCCTGGCGGTGACATTTTAAACTTTTATTTAAATTTCTCCGAGGGCCCATGTGTCCATTCATTATCCCAGGAATGAGCTCCTCCTGCCTGGCTTACATTCTATCCAGGCCTGGCTATGACATTTTTTTAACTTTTATTTAAATTCCTCCAGGGCCCATGTGTCCATTCATTATCCCAGGAATGAGCTCTCCTGCCTGGCTTACGTTCCATCCAGCCCTGGCGGTGACATTTTAAACTTTTATTTAAATTTCACCGAGGACCATGTGTCCATTCATTATCCCAGGAGTGAGCTCTCCTGCCTGGCTAACATTCTATCCAGGCCTGGCTATGACATTTTTAACTTTTATTTAAATTCCTCCAGGGCCCACGTGTCCATTCATTATCCCAGGAATGAGC
>JAUPFM010000142.1:70000-79623 GCA_033026295.1 Channa striata
CCTTCCGACCCCAGACCAAAATCAGCTGTTTTTGACCACACATTTTGGCTCTTTATAGCCAGGAGGAAAGTGTTCATCCAAGTGGTTTATAAGGATGGAAAGAGGAGACTTTGGGCTTTAATTTGATGTGAAACAAGTGGGATTTGCACAAGGCTGGCCTGAGAAACGTGCAAGAGCAAAATGGCTACCCCTGGGCTGACGCTGAAAATGCACAGGGCCTGAAATTAGGCCTCATTCTCCTGGCTGCTGTTTCCCTTGTGGAGCTCACAGCTAGATGTGCCTCATATTGCCTTAAAGGTCTAAATCTAAGCTTTAAATTGGTGTATGACATGGGCACATCCCATGTTCCTAGCTGCCTGTGCATGTCTGCAAATATGGCTCATTTTTGACCTTCCGACCCCAGACCAAAATCAGCTGTTTTTGACCACACATTTTGGCTCTTTATAGCCAGGAGGAAAGTGTCTGATCCAAGTGGTTTAAAGGGGTGGAAAGAAGAGTTTTAAGCTTTAAATTGATGTGAAACAAGTGTGATTTGCACCAGGCTGGCCTGAGAAACGTGCAAGAGCAAACTGGCTTCCCCAGGTCTATGGCTGAAAATGCACAGGGCCTGAAATTGGGCCTCGTTCTCCTGGCTGCTGTTTCCTTTGTGGAGCTCACAGCTAGATGTGCCTAGTATTGTCTTAAAGGTCTAAATCTAAGCTTTAAATTGGTGTATGCCATAGGCATATGCCATGTTCCTAGCTGCCTGTGCATGTCTGCAAATATGGCTCATTTTTGACCTTCTGACCCCAGTCCAAAATCAGCTGTATTTGACCACACATTTTGGCTCTTTATAGCCAGGAGGAAAGTGTCTGATCCAAGTGGTTTAAAGGGGTGGAAAGAAGAGTTTTTAAGCTTTAAATTGATGTGAAACAAGTGTGATTTGCACCAGGCTGGCCTGAGAAACGTGAAAGGGCAAACTGGCTTCCCCAGGCCTATGGCTGAAAATGCACAGGACCTGAAATTGGGCCTCGTTCTCCTGGCTGATGTTTCCTTTGTGGAGCTCACAGCTAGATGTGCCTGGTGTTGTCTTAAAGGTCTAAATCTAAGCTTTAAATTGGTGTATGCCGTAGGCAGATGCCATGTTCCTAGCTGCCTGTTGATGTCTGCAAATATGGCTCATTTTTGACCTTCTGACCCCAGTCCAAAATCACCTGTATTTGACCACTCATTTTGGCTCTTTATAGCCAGGAGGAAAGTGTCTGATCCAAATGGTTTAAATGGATGGAAAGAGGAGTTTTTAAGCTTTAAATTGATGTGAAACAAGTGTGATTTGCACCAGGCTGGCCTGAGAAATGTGAAAGGGCAAACTGGCTTCCCCAGGTCAACGGCTGAAAATGCACAGGGTCTGAAATTGGGCCTCGTTCTACTGGCTGCTGTTTCCTTTGTGGAGCTCACAGCTAGATGTGCCTAATATTGCCTTAAAGGTTTAAATCTAAGCTTTAAATTGGTGTATGCCATAGGCAGATGCCATGTTCCTAGCTGCCTGTGCATGTCTGCAAATATGGCTCATTTTGACCTTCTGACCCCAGTCCAAAATCAGCTGTATTTGACCACACATTTTGGCTCTTTATAGCCAGGAGGAAAGTGTCTGATCCAAGTGATTTAAAGGGGTGGAAAGAAGAGTTTTTAAGCTTTAAATTGATGTGAAACAAGTGTGATTTGCACCAGGCTGGCCTGAGAAACGTGAAAGGGCAAACTGGCTTCCCCAGGTCTATGGCTGAAAATGCACAGGGTCTGAAATTGGGCCTCGTTCTCCTGGCTGCTGTTTCCTTTGTGGAGCTCACAGCTAGATGTGCCTCATATTGCCTTAAAGGTCTAAATCTAAGCTTTAAATTGGTGTATGACATGGGCACATCCCATGTTCCTAGCTGCCTGTGCATGTCTGCAAATATGGCTCATTTTTGACCTTCCGACCCCAGACCAAAATCAGCTGTTTTTGACCACACATTTTGGCTCTTTATAGCCAGGAGGAAAGTGTCTGATCCAAGTGGTTTAAAGGGGTGGAAAGAAGAGTTTTTAAGCTTTAAATTGATGTGAAACAAGTGTGATTTGCACCAGGCTGGCCTGAGAAACGTGAAAGGGCAAACTGGCTTCCCCAGGCCTATGGCTGAAAATGCACAGGACCTGAAATTGGGCCTCGTTCTCCTGGCTGATGTTTCCTTTGTGGAGCTCACAGCTAGATGTGCCTGGTGTTGTCTTAAAGGTCTAAATCTAAGCTTTAAATTGGTGTATGCCGTAGGCAGATGCCATGTTCCTAGCTGCCTGTTGATGTCTGCAAATATGGCTCATTTTTGACCTTCTGACCCCAGTCCAAAATCACCTGTATTTGACCACTCATTTTGGCTCTTTATAGCCAGGAGGAAAGTGTCTGATCCAAATGGTTTAAATGGATGGAAAGAGGAGTTTCTAAGCTTTAAATTGATGTGAAACAAGTGTGATTTGCACCAGGCTGGCCTGAGAAACGTGAAAGGGCAAACTGGCTTCCCAGGTCAACGGCTGAAAATTCACAGGGTCTGAAATTGGGCCTCGTTCTACTGGCTGCTGTTTCCTTTGTGGAGCTCACAGCTAGATGTGCCTAATATTGCCTTAAAGGTTTAAATCTAAGCTTTAAATTGGTGTATGCCATAGGCAGATGCCATGTTCCTAGCTGCCTGTGCATGTCTGCAAATATGGCTCATTTTTGACCTTCTGACCCCAGTCCAAAATCAGCTGTATTTGACCACACATTTTGGCTCTTTATAGCCAGGAGGAAAGTGTCTGATCCAAGTGATTTAAAGGGGTGGAAAGAAGAGTTTTTAATCTTTAAATTGATGTGAAACAAGTGTGATTTGCACCAGGCTGGCCTGAGAAACGTGAAAGGGCAAACTGGCTTCCCCAGGTCTATGGCTGAAAATGCACAGGGTCTGAAATTGGGCCTCGTTCTCCTGGCTGCTGTTTCCTTTGTGGAGCTCACAGCTAGATGTGCCTAGTATTGCCTTAAAGGTCTAAATCTAAGCTTTAAATTGATGTATGCCATAGGCAGATGCCATGTTCCTAGCTGCCTGTGCATGTCTGCAAATATGGCTCATTTTTGACCTTCTGACCCCGGACCAAAATCAGCTGTATTTGACCACACATTTTGGCTCCTTATAGCCAGGAGGAAAGTGTCTGATCCAAGTTATTTGCACCAGGTTGGCCTGAGAAACGTGCAAGAGCAAACTGGCTGCCCCTGGGCTGACGCTGAAAATGCATAGGACCTGAAATTGGGCCTCATTCTCTGGCTGCTGTTTCCTTTGTGGAGCTCAAAGCTAGATGTGCGTAGTATTGCCTTAAAGGTGTCTGATCCAAGTGGTTTAAATGGATGGAAAGAAGAGTTTTTAAGCTTTAAATTGATGTGAAACAAGTGTGATTTGCACCAGGCTGGCCTGAGAAACGTGAAAGGGCAAACTGGCTTCCCCAGGTCTATGGCTGAAAATGCACAGGGCCTGAAATTGGGCCTCGTTCTCCTGGCCGCTGTTTCCGGTCCAAAATCAGCTGTATTTGACCACACATTTTGGCTTTTTATAGCCAGGAGGAAAGTGTCTGATCCAAGTGGTTTAAATCCAAGTGGTTTGCACCAGTCTGGCCTGAGAAACTTGCAAGAGCAAACTGGCTGCCCCTGGGCTGACGCTGAAAATGCACAGGGCCTGAAATTGGGCCTCGTTCTCCTGGCTGCTGTTTCCTTTGTGGAGCTCACAGCTAGATGTGCCTGGTGTTGTCTTAAAGGTCTAAATCTAAGCTTTAAATTGGTGTATGCCATAGGCAGATGCCATGTTCCTAGCTGCCTGTGCATGTCTGCAAATATGGCTCATTTTTGACCTTCTGACCCCAGTCCATAATCAGCTGTATTTGACCACACATTTTGGCTCTTTATAGCCAGGAGGAAAGTGTCTGATCCAAGTGGTTTAAAGGGGTGGAAAGAGGAGACTTTGGGTGTTAAATTAATGTGCAACAACTGTGATTTGCACCAGGCTGGCCTGAGAAACGTGCAAGAGCAAACTGGCTTCCCCAGGCCTATCGCTGAAAATGCACAGGGCCTGAAATTGGGCTTCGTTCTCCTGGCTGCAGTTTCCTTTGTGGAGCTCACAGCTAGATGTGCCTGGTGTTGTCTTAACGGTCTAAATCTAAGCTTTAAATTGGTGTATGCCATAAGCAGATGCCATGTTCCTAGCTGCCTGTGCATGTCTGCAAATATGGCTCATTTTTGACCTTCTGACCCCAGTCCAAAATCAGCTGTATTTGACCACACATTTTGGCTCCTTATAGCCAGGAGGAAAGTGTCTGATCCAAGTTATTTGCACCAGGTTGGCCTGAGAAACGTGCAAGAGCAAACTGGCTGCCCCTGGGCTGACGCTGAAAATGCACAGGACCTGAAATTGGGCCTCATTCTCTGGCTGCTGTTTCCTTTGTGGAGCTCAAAGCTAGATGTGCGTAGTATTGCCTTAAGGTGTCTGATCCAAGTGGTTTAAATGGATGGAAAGAAGAGTTTTAAGCTTTAAATTGATGTGAAACAAGTGTGATTTGCACCAGGCTGGCCTGAGAAACGTGAAAGGGCAAACTGGCTTCCCCAGGTCTATGGCTGAAAATGCACAGGGCCTGAAATTGGGCCTCGTTCTCTGGCCGCTGTTTCCGGTCCAAAATCAGCTGTATTTGACCACACATTTTGGCTTTTTATAGCCAGGAGGAAAGTGTCTGATCCAAGTGGTTTAAATCCAAGTGGTTTGCACCAGTCTGGCCTGAGAAACTTGCAAGAGCAAACTGGCTGCCCCTGGGCTGGCTGAAAATGCACAGGGCCTGAAATTGGGCCTCGTTCTCCTGGCTGCTGTTTCCTTTGTGGAGCTCACAGCTAGATGTGCCTGGTGTTGTCTTAAAGGTCTAAATCTAAGCTTTAAATTGGTGTATGCCATAGGCAGATGCCATGTTCTAGCTGCCTGTGCATGTCTGCAAATATGGCTCATTTTTGACCTTCTGACCCCAGTCCATAATCAGCTGTATTTGACCACACATTTTGGCTCTTTATAGCCAGGAGGAAAGTGTCTGATCCAAGTGGTTTAAAGGGGTGGAAAGAGGAGACTTTGGGTGTTAAATTAATGTGCAACAACTGTGATTTGCACCAGGCTGGCCTGAGAAACGTGCAAGAGCAAACTGGCTTCCCCAGGCCTATCGCTGAAAATGCACAGGGCCTGAAATTGGGCTTCGTTCTCCTGGCTGCAGTTTCCTTTGTGGAGCTCACAGCTAGATGTGCCTGGTGTTGTCTTAAAGGTCTAAATCTAAGCTTTAAATTGGTGTATGCCATAGGCAGATGCCATGTTCCTAGCTGCCTGTGCATGTCTGCAAATATGGCTCATTTTTGACCTTCTGACCCCAGTCCAAAATCAGCTGTATTTGACCACACATTTTGGCTCTTTATAGCCAGGAAGAAAGTGTTTGATCCAAGTGGTTTAAATGGATGGAAAGAAGAGTTTTTAAGCTTTAAATTGATGTGAAACAAGTGTGATTTGCACCAGGCTGGCCTGACCACAGCACCAGACTGGCCTGAGAAACGTGAAAGGGCAAACTGGCTTCCCCAGGCCTATCGCTGAAAATCCACAGGGCCTGAAATTGGGCCTCGTTCTCCTGGCTGATGTTTCCTTTGTGGAGCTCACAGCTAGATGTGCCTGGTGTTGTCCTAACGGTCTAAATCTAAGCTTTAAATTGGTGTATGCCATAGGCAGATTCCATGTTCCTAGCTGCCTGTGCATGTCTGCAAATATGGCTCATTTTTGACCTTCCAACCCCAGTCCAAAATCAGCTGTATTTGACCACACATTTTGGCTCTTTATAGCCAGGAGGAAAGTGTCTGATCCAAGTGGTTTAAATGGATGGAAAGAGGAGTTTTTAAGCTTTAAATTGATGTGAAACAAGTGTGATTTGCACCAGGCTGGCCTGAGAAACGTGAAAGGGCAAACTGGCTTCCCAAGGTCTATGGCTGAAAATGCACAGGGCCTGAAATTTGGCCTCGTTCTCCTGGCTGCTGTTTCCTTTGTGGAGCTCACAGCTAGATGTGCCTAGTATTGCCTTAAAGGTTTAAATCTAAGCTTTAAATCAGCTGTATTTGACCACACATTTTGGCTCTTCATAGCCAGGAGGAAAGTGTCTGATCCAAGTGGTTTAAATGGATGGAAAGAGGAGTTTTTAAGCTTTAAATTGATGTGAAACAAGTGTGATTTGCACCAGGCTGGCCTGAGAAACGTGAAAGAGCAAACTGGCTTCCCCAGGTCTATGGCTGAAAATGCACAGGGCCTGAAATTGGGCCTCGTTCTCCTGGCTACTGTTTCCTTTTTGGAGCTCAGAGCTAGATGTGCCTAGTATTTCCTTAAAGGTCTAAATCTAAGCTTTAAATCAGCTGTATTTGACCACACATTTTGGCTCTTCATAGCCAGGAGGAAAGTGTCTTATCCAAGTGGTTTAAATGGATGGAAAGAGGAGTTTTTAAGCTTTAAATTGATGTGAAACAAGTGTGATTTGCACCAGGCTGGCCTGAGAAACGTGAAAGGGCAAACTGGCTTCCCCAGGTCTATGGCTGAAAATGCACAGGGCCTGAAATTGGGCCTCGTTCTACTGGCTGCTGTTTCCTTTGTGGAGTTCACAGCTAGATGTGCCTGGTGTTGTCTTAAAGGTCTAAATCTAAGCTTTAAATTGGTGTATGCCATAGGCAGATGCCATGTTCCTAGCTGCCTGTGCATGTCTGCAAATATGGCTCATTTTTGACCTTCTGACCCCAGTCCAAAATCAGCTGTATTTGACCACACATTTTGGCTCTTTATAGCCAGGAGGAAAGTGTCTGATCCAAGTGGTTTAAATCCAAGTGGTTTGCACCAGGCTGGCCTGAGAAACGTGCAAGAGCAAACTGGCTGCCCCTGGGCTGACGCTGAAAATGCACAGGAACTGAAATTGGGCCTCGTTCTCCTGGCTGCTGTTTCTGGTCCAAAATCAGCTGTATTTGACCACACATTTTGGCTTTTTATAGCCAGGAGAAAGTGTCTGATGCAAGTGGTTTAAATCCAAGTGGTTTGCACCAGGCTGGCCTGAGAAACGTGCAAGAGCAAACTGGCTGCCCCTGGGCTGACGCTGAAAATGCACAGGAACTGAAATTGGGCCTCGTTCTCCTGGCTGCTGTTTCTGGTCCAAAATCAGCTGTATTTGACCACACATTTTGGCTTTTTATAGCCAGGAGGAAAGTGTCTGATCCAAGTGGTTTAAATCCAAGTGGTTTGCACCAGGCTGGCCTGAGAAACTTGCAAGAGCAAACTGGCTGCCCCTGGGCTGACGCTGAAAATGCACAGGACCTGAAATTGGGCCTAATTCTCTGGCTGCTGTTTCCTTTGTGGAGCTAACAGCTAGATGTGCCTAGTATTGTCTTAAAGGTCTAAATCTAAGCTTTAAATTGGTGTATGCCATAGGCAGATGCCATGTTCTAGCTGCCTGTGCATGTCTGCAAATATGGCTCATTTTTGACCTTCTGACCCCAGTCCAAAATCAGTTGTATTTGACCACACATTTTGGCTCTTTATAGCCAGGAGGAAAGTGTCTGATCCAAGTGGTTTAAATGGATGGAAAGAGGAGTTTTTAAGCTTTAAATTGATGTGAAACAAGTGTGATTTGCACCAGGCTGGCCTGAACACAGCACCAGGCTGGCCTGAGAAACGTGAAAGGGCAAACTGGCTTCCCCAGGCCTATGGCTGAAAATGCACAGGGCCTGAAATTGGGCCTCGTTCTCCTGGCTGCTTTTTCCTTTGTGGAGCTCACAGCTAGATGTGCCTGGTGTTGTCTTAAAGGTCTAAATCTAAGCTTTAAATTGGTGTATGCCATAGGCAGATGCCATGTTCTAGCTGCCTGTGGATGTCTGCAAATATGGCTCATTTTTGACCTTCTGACCCCAGTCCAAAATCAGCTGTATTTGACCACACATTTTGGATCTTTATAGCCAGGAGGAAAGTGTCTGATCCAAGTGGTTTAAATGGATGGAAAGAGGAGTTTTAAGCTTTAAATTGATGTGAAACAAGTGTGATTTGCACCAGGCTGGCCTGAGAAACGTGAAAGGGCAAACTGGCTTCCCCAGGTCTATGGCTGAAAATGCACAGGAACTGAAATTGGGCCTCGTTCTCCTGGCTGCTATTTCTGGTCCAAAATCAGATGTATTTGACCACACATTTTGGCTTTTTATAGCCAGGAGGAAAGTGTCTGATGCAAGTGGTTTAAATACAAGTGGTTTGCACCAGGCTGGCCTGAGAAACGTGCAAGAGCAAACTGGCTGCCCCTGGGCTGACGCTGAAAATGCACAGGAACTGAAATTGGGCCTCGTTCTCCTGGCTGCTGTTTCTGGTCCAAAATCAGCTGTATTTGACCACACATTTTGGCTTTTTATAGCCAGGAGGAAAGTGTCTGATCCAAGTGGTTTAAATCCAAGTGGTTTGCACCAGGCTGGCCTGAGAAACTTGCAAGAGCAAACTGGCTGCCCCTCGGCTGACGCTGAAAATGCACAGGACCTGAAATTGGGCCTAATTCTCTGGCTGCTGTTTCCTTTGTGGAGCTAACAGCTAGATGTGCTTAGTATTGTCTTAAAGGTCTAAATCTAAGCTTTAAATTGGTGTATGCCATAGGCAGATGCCATGTTCCTAGCTGCCTGTGCATGTCTGCAAATATGGCTCATTTTTGACCTTCTGACCCCAGTCCAAAATCAGTTGTATTTGACCACACATTTTGGCTCTTTATAGCCAGGAGGAAAGTGTCTGATCCAAGTGGTTTAAATGGATGGAAAGAGGAGTTTTTAAGCTTTAAATTGATGTGAAACAAGTGTGATTTGCACCAGGCTGGCCTGAACACAGCACCAGGCTGGCCTGAGAAACGTGAAAGGGCAAACTGGCTTCCCCAGGCCTATGGCTGAAAATGCACAGGGCCTGAAATTGGGCCTCGTTCTCCTGGCTGCTGTTTCCTTTGTGGAGCTCACAGCTAGATGTGCCTGGTGTTGTCTTAAAGGTCTAAATCTAAGCTTTAAATTGGTGTATGCCGTAGGCAGATGCCATGTTCCTAGCTGCCTGTGCATGTCTTCAAATATGGCTCATTTTTGACCTTCTGACCCCAGTCCAAAATCAGCTGTATTTGGCCACACATTTTGGCTCTTTATACCCAATAGGAAAGTGTCTGATCCAAGTGGTTTAAATCCAAGTGGTTTGCACCAGGCTGGCCTGAGAAACTTGCAAGAGCAAACTGGCTGCCCCTGGGCTGACGCTGAAAATGCACAGGACCTGAAATTGGGCCTCATTCTCTGGCTGCTGTTTCCTTTGTGGAGCTCACAGCTAGATGTGCCTAGTATTGTCTTAAAGGTCTAAATCTAAGCTTTAAATTGGTGTATGCCATAGGCAGATGCCATGTTCCTAGCTGCCTGTGCATGTCTTCAAATATGGCTCATTTTTGACCTTCTGACCCCACTCCAAAATCAGCTGTATTTGACCACACATTTTGGCTCTTTATAGCCAGGAAGAAAGTGTCTGATCCAAGTGGTTTAAATCGATGGAAAGAAT
>JAUPFM010000143.1:0-10000 GCA_033026295.1 Channa striata
TCCTGAACCCCAGCACTAAAGCTGGCTGGGGTGACGGCGTTAGCATCTCCCCCTGAAATTTACCTCCAGGGGGGCCTCCGTGGCCCTAGACCTAACCGCCCGAGGCATCCCCTGCCTGGGCTAGGGAGATGCACCTCTCCCCCTAAGATTGACTTCCAGGGACCTCCGTGGCCCTCGCCCTACCCGCCCAAGGCATCCCCTGCCTGGGCTAGGGAGATGCACCTCCCCCCCTTAAGTTTTTGACTTCCAGGGGCCCTAAGTGGCCCTCGCCCTACCCGCCCAAGGCTTCCCCTGCCTGGGCTAGGGAGATGCACCTCTCCCCCTAAGTTTTTTGACTTCCAGGGACCGCCGTGGACCTCTCCCAGCCCGCCCAAGGCTTCCCCTATCTGGGTAATATTCATGGGAGACCCCTCTCCTGGAGGCCTACGTTTCCGAAAACTGGGTTTCTGAAATCGTGCGAAGGGTGGTACATAAAACCGGGAAAAACCGAGGGGTACCGAGGAAGGGAGAAAACTCGTTCCACCTATGCTCGTTCGCGGCCTTTCCCTTCCTCGGCTAAAACACTTAGAAGATTTTTCGACTTTCGCGCCCCTGGTACTCCGGGTACGGAGCTCCGAGGGCCCGATCCTGATCCTGAACCCCAGCACTAAAGCTGGCTGGGGTGACGGCGTTAGCATCTCCCCCTGAAATTTACCTCCAGGGGGGCCTCCGTGGCCCTAGACCTAAACGCCCGAGGCATCCCCTGCCTGGGCTAGGGAGATGCACCTCTCCCCCTAAGATTGACTTCCAGGGACCTCCGTGGCCCTCGCCCTACCCGCCCAAGGCATCCCCTGCCTGGGCTAGGGAGATGCACCTCCCCCCCTTAAGTTTTTGACTTCCAGGGGCCCTAAGTGGCCCTCGCCCTACCCGCCCAAGGCTTCCCCTGCCTGGGCTAGGGAGATGCACCTCTCCCCCTAAGTTTTTTGACTTCCAGGGACCCCGTGGACCTCTCCCAGCCCGCCCAAGGCTTCCCCTATCTGGGTAATATTCATGGGAGACCCCTCTCCTGGAGGCCTACGTTTCCGAAAACTGGGTTTCTGAAATCGTGCGAAGGGTGGTACGCAAAACCGGGAAAAACCGAGGGGTACCGAGGAAGGGAGAAAACTCGTTCCACCTATGCTCGTTCGCGGCCTTTCCCTTCCTCGGCTAAAACACTTAGAAGATTTTTCGACTTTCGCGCCCCTGGTACTCCGGCACGGAGCTCCGAGGGCCCGATCCTGATCCTGAACCCCAGCACTAAAGCTGGCTGGGGGGTGACGGCGTTAGCATCTCCCCCTGAAATTTACCTCCAGTGGGGCCTCCGTGGCCCTCGACCTAACCGCCCGAGGCATCCCCTGCCTGGGCTAGGGAGATGCACCCCTCCCCCTAAGATTGACTTCCAGGGACCTCCGTGGCCCTCGCCCTACCCGCCCAAGGCATCCCCTGCCTGGGCTGGGAGACACCTCTCCCCTAAGTTTTTGACTTCCAGGGGCCCTAAGTGGCCCTCGCCCTACCCGCCCGAGGCTTCCCCTGCCTGGGCTAGGGAGATGCACCTCTCCCCCTAAGTTTTTTGACTTCCAGGGACCGCCGTGGACCTCTCCCAACCCGCCCCAGGCTTCCCTATCTGGGTAATATTCATGGAGACCCCTCTCCTGGAGGCCTACGTTTCCGAAAACTGGGTTTCTGAAATCGTGCGAAGGGTGGTACGCAAAACCGGGTAAAACCGAGGGGTACCGAGGAAGGGAGAAAACTCGCTCCACCTATGCTCGTTCGCTGCCCTTCCCTTCCTCGGCTAAAACACTTTGAAAATTTTTTCGACTTTCGCGTGCCCCTGGTACTCCGGGCACGGAGCTCCGAGGGCCCGATCCTGAACCTGAACCCCAGCACTAAAGCTGGCTGGGGTGACGGCGTTAGCATCTCCCCTGAAATTTACCTCCAGGGGCCTCCGTGGCCCTCGACCTAACGCGCCCGAGGCATCCCCTGCCTGGGCTAGGGAGATGCACCTCTCCCCTAAGATTGACTTCCAGGGACCTCCGTGGCCCTCGCCCTACCCGCCCAAGGCATCCCCTGCCTGGGCTGGGAGATGCACCTCTCCCCTAAGTTTTTGACTTCCAGGGGCCCTAAGTGGCCCTCGCCCTACCCGCCCGAGGCTTCCCCTGCCTGGGCTAGGGAGATGCACCTCTCCCCTAAGTTTTTTGACTTCCAGGGACCTCCGTGGACCTCTCCCAACCCGCCCCAGGCTTCCCTATCTGGGTAATATTCATGGGAGACCCCTCTCCTGGAGGCCTACGTTTCCGAAAACTGGGTTTCTGAAATCGTGCGAAGGGTGGTACGCAAAACCGGGTAAAACCGAGGGGTACCGAGGAAGGGAGAAAACTCGTTCCACCTATGCTCGTTCGCGGCCTTTCCCTTCCTCGGCTAAAAACACTTAGAAGATTTTTCGACTTTCGCGCCCCTGGTACTCGGCACGGAGCTCCAAGGCCCGATCCTGATCCTGAACCCCAGCACTAAAGCTGGCTGGTGACGGCGTTAGCATTCCCCTGAAATTTACCTCCAGGGGACCTAAGTGGCCCTCGCCCTAACCGCCCGAGGCATCCCCTGCCTGGGCTAGGGAGATGCACCTCTCCCCCTAAGATTGACTTCCAGGGACCTCCGTGGCCCTCGCCCTACCCGCCCAAGGCATCCCCTGCCTGGCTGGGAGATGCACCTCTCCCCTAAGTTTTTGACTTCCAGGGGCCCTAAGTGGCCCTCGCCCCCCCCCCCGAGGCTTCCCCTGCCTGGGCTAGGGGAGATGCACCTCTCCCCTAAGTTTTTGACTTCCAGGGACCTCCGTGGACCTCTCCCAACCCGCCCCAGGCTTCCCTATCTGGGTAATATTCATGGGAGACCCCTCTCCTGGAGGCCTACGTTTCCGAAAACTGGGTTTCTGAAATCGTGCGAAGGGTGGTACGCAAAACCGGGTAAAACCGAGGGGTACCGAGGAAGGGAGAAAACTCGTTCCACCTATGCTCGTTCGCGGCCTTTCCCTTCCTCGGCTAAAACACTTAGAAGATTTTTCGACTTTCGCGCCCCTGGTACTCCGGGTACGGAGCTCCGAGGGCCCGATCCTGATCCTGAACCCCAGCACTAAAGCTGGCTGGGGTGACGGCGTTAGCATCTCCCCCTGAAATTTACCTCCAGGGGGGCCTCCGTGGCCCTAGACCTAACCGCCCGAGGCATCCCCTGCCTGGGCTAGGGAGATGCACCTCTCCCCCTAAGATTGACTTCCAGGGACCTCCGTGGCCCTCGCCCTACCCGCCCAAGGCATCCCCTGCCTGGGCTAGGGAGATGCACCTCCCCCCCTTAAGTTTTTGACTTCCAGGGGCCCTAAGTGGCCCTCGCCCTACCCGCCCAAGGCTTCCCCTGCCTGTGCTAGGGAGATGCACCTCTCCCCCTAAGTTTTTTGACTTCCAGGGACCGCCGTGGACCTCTCCCAACCCGCCCCAGGCTTCCCCTATCTGGGTAATATTCATGGAGACCCCTCTCCTGGAGGCCTACGTTTCCGAAAACTGGGTTTCTGAAATCGTGCGAAGGGTGGTACGCAAAACCGGGTAAAACCGAGGGGTACCGAGGAAGGGAGAAAACTCGCTCCACCTATGCTCGTTCGCTGCCCTTCCCTTCCTCGGCTAAAACACTTTGAAAAATTTCCGGCTTCGTGCCCCTGGTACTCCGGGTACGGAGCTCCGAGGGCCCGATCCTGAACCTGAACCCCAGCACTAAAGCTGGCTGGGGTGACGGCGTTAGCATCTCCCCATGAAATTTACCTCCGGTGGGGCCTCCGTGGCCTTCGACCTAACCGCCCGAGGCATCCCCTGCCTGGGCTAGGGAGATGCACCTCTCCCCCTAAGATTGACTTCCAGGGACCTCCGTGGCCCTCGCCCTACCCGCCCAAGGCATCCCCTGCCTGGGCTAGGGAGATGCACCTCTCCCCCTAAGTTTTTGACTTCCAGGGGCCCTAAGTGGCCCTCGCCCTACCCGCCCGAGGCTTCCCCTGCCTGGGCTAGGGAGATGCACCTCTCCCCCTAAGTTTTTTGACTTCCAGGGACCTCCGTGGACCTCTCCCAACCCGCCCCAGGCTTCCCCTATCTGGGTAATATTCATGGGAGACCCCTCTCCTGGAGGCCTACGTTTCCGAAAACTGGGTTTCTGAAATCGTGCGAAGGGTGGTACGCAAAACCGGGTAAAACCGAGGGGTACCGAGGAAGGGAGAAAACTCGCTCCACCTATGCTCTTTCGCTGCCCTTCCCTTCCTCGGCTAAAACACTTTGAAAAATTTCCGGCTTCGTGCCCCTGGTACTCCGGGTACGGAGCTCCGAGGGCCCGATCCTGAACCTGAACCCCAGCACTAAAGCTGGCTGGGGTGACGGCGTTTGCATATCACCCCGAAATTTACCTCCAGGGGCCCTCCTCGGCCATCACCTAGCCCGCCCGAGGCATCCCCTGCCTGGCCTGAGAGGATTCCCATCTTCCCTAAAAATCGACCTCCAGGGGCCCCCGGGGCCCTCGCCCTACCCGCCCGAGGCATCCCCTGCCTGGGCTGAGAAGATTCCCAGCTCCCCTAAAAATTGACCTCCAGGGGCCCCCGGGGCCCTCGCCCTACCCGCCCGAGGCATCCCCTGCCTGGGCTGAGAAGATTCCCAGCTCCCCTAAAAATTGACCTCCAGGGACCTCCAGGGGCCCCGGGGCCTCGCCCTACCCGCCCGAGGCATCCCCTGCCTGGCCTGAGAGGATTCCCATCTCCCCCAAAAATCGACCTCCAGGGGCCCCCGGGGCCCTCGCCCTACCCGCCCGAGGCATCCCCTGCCTGGGCTGAGAAGATTCCCAGCCCCCCTAAAAATCGACCCCCAGGGACCTCCAGGGCCCCAGGGGCCCCTCCCCTACCCGCCCGAGGCATCCCCTGCCTGGGCTGAGAAGATTCCCAGCCCCCTAAAAATCGACCCCCAGGACCTCCAGGGGCCCCGGGGCCTCGCCCCTAACCGCCCGAGGCATCCCCTGCCTGGGCTGAGAAGATTCACAGCTCCCCTAAAAATCGACCTCCAGGGACCTCCAGGGGCCCCGTGGGCCCTCGCCCTACCCGCCCGAGGCATCCCCTGCCTGGGCTGTGGAGATCCCCATATACCCCTAAAATTGACTTCCAGGGACCCCCCTGGCCCTCTCCCAAGCCTCCCCAGGCTTCCCCTATCTGGGTAATATTCATGGGAGACCCCTCTCCTGGAGGCCTACGTTTCCGAAAACTGGGTTTCTGAAATCGTGCATTAAAGGTGGTACGCAAAACCGGGTAAAACCGAGGGGTACCGAGGAAGGGAGAAAAAATCGCTCCACCTATGCTCGTTCGCCGTCTGAGGTCTCCCCTCGGCTAAAACATTTTAACCTATTTTTGCATTTTTCAAAGCCCCGTTTTTCAGTTTATCATGCCAGGGAGGAGCTCTCCCTCCTGGCTATTCTGAGCAGCCCTGGCTGTCACATTTTAAACATTATTAGGATTTCTCCATGGCCCATGTGTCAGTTTATTAACCCAGGGAAAAGCTCTCTGGGTTATATTCTCTGGGTTATATTCTGGCCAGGCCTGGCTGTCACATTTTAACCATTATTAGAATTTCCTCCATGGCCCATGTGTCTGTCTATTAACCCAGGGAAAGGCTCTCCTCCCTGGCTAAGATTCTGAGAAGCCCTGGCTGTCACATTTTAACCATTATTAGAATTTCCTCCAGGGCCCATGTGTCTGTCTATTAACCCAGGGAAAAGCTCTCCTCCCTGGGTTTTATTCTGGCCAGCCCTGGCTTTCACATTTTAAACATTATTAGGATTTCTCCATGGCCCATGTGTCTGTCTATTAACCCAGGGAAAAGCTCTCCTCCCTGGCTAAGATTCTGGCCAGGCCTGGCTGTCACATTTTAACCATTATTAGAATTTCCTCCATGGGCCCATGTGTCTGTCTATTAACCCAGGGAAAAGCTCTCCTCCCTCTGGCCAGCCCTGGCTGTCACATTTTAAACATTTTATTTCTCCTGTGCCAGCCCTGGCTGTCATTTTAAACATTTTAATTTCTCCATGGCCCATTATTAACCCAGGGAAAAGCTTTCCCTCCATGGCCCATGTGCCCATCTGTCTATTAACCCAGGGAAAAGCTCTCCTCCCTGGCTAAGATTCTGGCCAGCCCTGGCTCTCACATTTTAACCATTATTACAATTCCTCCATGGCCCATGTGTCAGTTTATTAACCCAGGAGAGGCCTCCAAGGCCTGGGTTAAGTTAAACCAGCTCGGGGTCAAACACTTTGACCTTTCTAACTTACACTCCTCCAGGGCCTGTGTGTGAAACTGCTCAACCCAGGAAAAGCTCTCCTCCCTGGGTTATATTCTGGCCAGCCCTGGCTGTCACATTTTAAACATTATTAGGATTTCTCCATGGCCCATGTGTCTGTCTATTAACCCAGGGAAAAGCTCTCCCTGGGTTATATGGCGCCAGGCCTGGCTGTCACATTTTAAACATTATTAGGATTTCTCCATGGCCCATGTGTCTGTCTATTAACCCAGGGAAAAGCTCTCCTCCCTGGGTTATATTCTGGCCAGGCCTGGCTGTCACATTTTAAACATTATTAGGATTTCTCCATGGCCCATGTGTCTGTCTATTAACCCAGGGGAAAGCTCTCCTCCCTGGGTTATATTCTGGCCAGGCCTGGCTGTCACATTTTAACCATTATTAGAATTTCCTCCATGGCCCATGTGTCTGTTTATTAACCCAGGGAAAAGCTCTCCTCCCTGGGTCATATTCTGGCCAGCCCTGGCTGTCACATTTTAAACATTATTAGAATTTCTCCATGGTCCATGTGTCAGATTATTAACCCAGGGAAAAGCTCTCTCTCTCTCTGGGCTGTCACATTTTAAACATTATTAGAATTTCTCCATGGTCCATGTGTCAGATTATTAACCCAGGGAAAAGCTCTCCTCTCTGGGTTATATTCTGGCCAGGCCTGGCTGTCACATTTTATCCATTATTAGAATTTCCTCCAAGGCCCATGTGTCAGTTTATTAAGCCAGGAGAGGCCTCCAAGGCCTGGCTTTAAGTTAAACCTGCTCGGGGTCAAACACTTTGACCTTTCTGACTTACACTCCTCCAGGGCCTGTGTGTGAACTGCTCAACCCAGGAAAAAGCTCTCCTCCCTGGGTTACATTCTGGCCAGCCCTGCCTTTCACATTTTAAACATTATTAGAATTTATCCATGGCCCATGTCTCTGTCTATTAACCCAGGAGATAGCTCACCTCCCTGGGTTATGTTCTGGCCAGCCCTGCCTGTCACATTTTAACCATTATTAGAATTTCCTCCAAGGCCCATGTGCCAGTTTATTAACCCAGGACAAAGCTCTCCTCCCTGGGTTATATTCTAGACAGCCATGCCTATTAGTATTTAAACATTTATTAAGATTTATCCATGGCCCATGTGTTAGTTTATTAAGCCAGGAGAGGCCTCCAAGGCCTGGGTTGAGTTAAACCAGCTCGGGGTCAAACACTTTGACCTTTCTAACTTACACTCCTGCAGGGCCTGTGTGTGAACCGCTCAACCCAGGGAAAAAGCTCTCCTCAACCCAGGAAAAAGCTCTCCTCCCTGGGTTATATTCTGGCCAGGCCTGCCTGTCACATTTTAAACATTATTAGAATTTCTCCATGGCCCATGTGTCTGTCTATTAACCCAGGGGAAAGCTCTCCTCCCTGGGTTATATTCTGGCCAGGCCTGGCTGTCACATTTTAAACATTATTACAATTTCTCCATGGCCCATGTGTCTGTCTATTAACCCAGGGGAAAAGCTCTCCTCCCTGGCTAAGATTCTGGCCAGGCCTGGCTCTCACATTTTAACCATTATTAGAATTTCTCCAGGGCCCATGTGTCTGTCTATTAACACAGGGAAAGGCTCTCCTCCCTGGGTTATATTCTGGCCAGGCCTGGCTGTCACATTTTAAACTGTATTAGAATTTCTCCAGGGCCCATGTGTCAGATTATTAACCCAGGGAAAAGCTCTCCTCCTGGGTTATATCCTGGCCCTCACATTTTAAACATTATTAGAATTTCTCTACCCAAGTCCTGGCTCTCACATTTTAAACATTATTAGAATTTCTCCATGGCCCATGTGTCAGATTATTAACCCAGGGAAAAGCTCTCCCTCCCTGGGTCATTATTATTTCTCCATGGCCTAACCCAGGGCCAGGCCTGGCTCTCACATTTTAACCATTATTAGAATTTCTCCAAGGCCCATGTGTCTGTCTATTAACCCAGGGAAAAGCTCTCCTCCCTGGGTTATATTCTGGCCAGGCCTGGCTGTCACATTTTAAACAGTATTAGAATTTCTCCATGGCCCATGTGTCAGATTATTAACCCAGGGAAAAGCTCCCCTCCCTGGGTTATATTTTGGCCAGCCCTGGCTGTCACATTTTAAACATTATTAGATTCCTCCATGGCCCATGTGTCAGATTATTAACCCAGGGAAAAGCTCTCCTCCCTGGGTTATATTATAGGCCTGGCTGTCACTGGGTTATATTCTGGCCCCTTATTCTATTCCCTGGCTGTCACATTTTAAACATTATTAGAATTTCCTCCAGGCCCATGTGTCTTTTATTAACCCAGGGAAAAGCTCTCCTCCTGGGTTATATTCTGGCCAGGCCTGGCTGTCACATTTTAAACATTATTAGAATTTCTCCATGGCCCATGTGTCAGTTTATTAACCCAGGAAAAGCTCTCCTCCCTGGGTTATATTCTGGCCAGGCCTGGCTGTCACATTTTAAACATTATTAGAATTTCTCCATGGCCCATGTGTGTTTATTCAGTTTATTAACCCAGGAAAAGCTCTCCTCCCTCCATGGGGTCATATTCTGGCCAGGCCTGGCTGTCACATTTTAAACATTATTAGAATTTCTCCATGGCCCATGTGCCAGTTTATTAACCCAGGGATGAGCTCTCCTCCCTGGCTAAGATTCTGGCCAGGCCTGGCTGTCACATTTTAAACATTATTAGAATTTCCTCCAAGGCCCATGTGTCAGTTTATTAACCCAGGAGAGGCCTCCAAGGCCTGGCTTTAAGTTAAACCAGCTCGGGGTCAAACACTTTGACCTTTCTGACTTACACTTCTCCAGGGCCTGTGTGTGTGAAGTGTGCGTCCCAGGAGATAGCTCTCCTGCCTGGCTTACATTCTATCCAGCCCTGCCTGTCACATTTTAACCATTATTAGAATTTCCTCCAAGGCCCATGTGCCAGTTTATTAACCCAGGACAAAGCTCTCCTCCCTGGGTTATATTCTAGACAGCCATGCCTATTAGTATTTAAACGTTTATTAAGATTTATCCAGGGCCCATGTGTCTGTCTATTAACCCAAGGAAATAGCTCTCCTCCCTGGCTAAGATTCTGGCCAGGCCTGGCTGTCACATTTTAAACATTATTAGAATTTCCTCCATGGCCCATGTGTCTGTCTATTAACCCAGGGAAAAGCTCTCCTCCCTGGGTTATATTCTGGCCAGGCCTGGCTCTCACATTTTAAACATTATTAGAATTTCCTCCATGGCCCATGTGTCTGTTTATTAACCCAGGAGAGGCCACCAATGCCTGTGTTAAGTTAAACCAGCTCGGGGTCAAACACTTTGACCTTTCTAACTTACACTCCTCCAGGGCCTGTGTGTGAACTGCTCAACCCAGGAAAAAGCTCCCCTCTCTGGGTTATATTCTGGCCAGCCCTGCCATTTACATTTTAAATATTATTAAAAATTCCTCCATGGCCCATGTGTCAGTTTATTAACCCAGGAATAAGCTCTCCTCCCTGGGTCATATTCTGGCCAGGCCTGGCTGTCACATTTTTCACTTTTATTTAAATTTCTCCAGGGCCCAGGTGCCAGTTTATTAACCCAGGAATGAGCCCTCCTGCCTGGCTTACATTCTATCCAGGCCTGGCTATGACATT
>JAUPFM010000143.1:20000-32500 GCA_033026295.1 Channa striata
ACTTAGAAGATTTTTCGACTTTCGCGCCCCTGGTACTCCGACAGAGTAGGTTTCGTGCCCCTGGTACTCCGGCAGAGTAGGTTTCGTGCCCCTGGTACTCCGGCAGAGTAGGTTTCGTGCCCCTGGTACTCCAAGGAGGGCTGCCTCCCTCCTCTGGTTGTCTGGAAAGCTAGATACACACAGATCCACTGGGGGGGGTTCGGCTTGACTGGGGTGGCCGGGCGTTGAACCCCAAAACTCGACCGAGACTTCCATCACCCGGCGGGTGGGTGGGCTCCCGCTGCTTCCCGCTCCGGGGCACCGATCCTGGGCTAAGCAGCAAGGCTGCCGCCCTCCCCTGGAGCTCACTGTTTTCAAAAACTGGGTTTCTGAAATCGTGCGAAGTGGTACATAAAACCGGGTAAAACCGAGGGGTACCGAGGAAGGGAGAAAACTCGTTCCACCTATGCTCGTTCGCGGCCCTTCCCTTCCTCGGCTAAAACACTTAGAAGATTTTTCGACTTTCGCCCCTGGTACTCCGGCACGGAGCTCCGAGGGCCCGATCCTGATCCTGAACCCCAGCACTAAAGCTGGCCGTGGTGACGGCGTTAGCATTTCCCCCTGAAATTTACCTCCAGGGGACCTAAGTGGCCCTCGCCCTAACCGCCCGAGGCATCCCCTGCCTGGGCTAGGGAGATGCACCTCTCCCCCTAAGATTGACTTCCAGGGACCTCCGTGGCCCTCGCCCTACCCGCCCAAGGCATCCCCTGCCTTGGCTAGGGAGATGCACCTCTCCCCCTAAGTTTTTGACTTCCAGGGGCCCTAAGTGGCCCTCGCCCTACCCGCCCGAGGCTTCCCCTGCCTGGGCTAGGGAGATGCACCTCTCCCCCTAAGTTTTTTGACTTCCAGGGACCTCCGTGGACCTCTCCCAACCCGCCCCAGGCTTCCCCTATCTGGGTAATATTCATGGGAGACCCCTCTCCTGGAGGCCTACGTTTCCGAAAACTGGGTTTCTGAAATCGTGTGCGAAGGGTGGTACATAAAACCGGGTAAAACCGAGGGGTACCGAGGAAGGGAGAAAACTCGTTCCACCTATGCTCGTTCGCGGCCTTTCCCTTCCTCGGCTAAAACACTTAGAAGATTTTTCGACTTTCGCGCCCCTGGTACTCCGGCACGGAGCTCCGAGGCCCGATCCTGATCCTGAACCCCAGCACTAAAGCTGGCTGGTGGTGACGGCGTTAGCATTTCCCCTGAAATTTACCTCCAGGGGACCTAAGTGGCCCTCGCCCTAACCGCCCGAGGCATCCCCTGCCTGGGCTAGGAGATGCACCTCTCCCCTAAGATTGACTTCCAGGGACCTCCGTGGCCCTCGCCCTACCCGCCCAAGGCATCCCCTGCCTTGGCTGGGGAGATGCACCTCTCCCCTAAGTTTTTGACTTCCAGGGGCCCTAAGTGGCCCTCGCCCTACCCGCCCGAGGCTTCCCCTGCCTGGGCTAGGGAGATGCACCTCTCCCCTAAGTTTTTTGACTTCCAGGGACCTCCGTGGACCTCTCCCAACCCGCCCCAGGCTTCCCCTATCTGGGTAATATTCATGGGAGACCCCTCTCCTGGAGGCCTACGTTTCCGAAAACTGGGTTTCTGAAATCGTGCGAAGGGTGGTACGCAAAACCGGGTAAAACCGAGGGGTACCGAGGAAGGGAGAAAACTCGTTCCACCTATGCTCGTTCGCGGCCTTTCCCTTCCTCGGCTAAAACACTTAGAAGATTTTTCGACTTTCGCGCCCCTGGTACTCCGGGTACGGAGCTCCGAGGGCCCAATCCTGATCCTGAACCCCAGCACTAAAGCTGGCTGGGGTGACGGCGTTAGCATCTCCCCCTGAAATTTACCTCCAGGGGGGCCTCCGTGGCCCTAGACCTAACCGCCCGAGGCATCCCCTGCCTGGGCTAGGGAGATGCACCTCTCCCCCTAAGATTGACTTCCAGGGACCTCCGTGGCCCTCGCCCTACCCGCCCAAGGCATCCCCTGCCTGGGCTAGGGAGATGCACCTCCCCCCCTTAAGTTTTTGACTTCCAGGGGCCCTAAGTGGCCCTCGCCCTACCCGCCCAAGGCTTCCCCTGCCTGGGCTAGGGAGATGCACCTCTCCCCCTAAGTTTTTTGACTTCCAGGGACCGCCGTGGACCTCTCCCAGCCCGCCCAAGGCTTCCCCTATCTGGGTAATATTCATGGGAGACCCCTCTCCTGGAGGCCTACGTTTCCGAAAACTGGGTTTCTGAAATCGTGCGAAGGGTGGTACGCAAAACCGGGAAAAACCGAGGGGTACCGAGGAAGGGAGAAAACTCGTTCCACCTATGCTCGTTCGCGGCCTTTCCCTTCCTCGGCTAAAACACTTAGAAGATTTTTCGACTTTCGCGCCCCTGGTACTCCGGGTACGGAGCTCCGAGGGCCCGATCCTGATCCTGAACCCCAGCACTAAAGCTGGCTGGGGTGACGGCGTTAGCATCTCCCCCTGAAATTTACCTCCAGGGGGGCCTCCGTGGCCCTAGACCTAAACGCCCGAGGCATCCCCTGCCTGGGCTAGGGAGATGCACCTCTCCCCCTAAGATTGACTTCCAGGGACCTCCGTGGCCCTCGCCCTACCCGCCCAAGGCATCCCCTGCCTGGGCTGGGGAGATGCACCTCCCCCTTAAGTTTTTGACTTCCAGGGGCCCTAAGTGGCCCTCGCCCTACCCGCCCAAGGCTTCCCCTGCCTGGGCTAGGGAGATGCACCTCTCCCCCTAAGTTTTTTGACTTCCAGGGACCGCCGTGGACCTCTCCCAGCCCGCCCAAGGCTTCCCCTATCTGGGTAATATTCATGGGAGACCCCTCTCCTGGAGGCCTACGTTTCCGAAAACTGGGTTTCTGAAATCGTGCGAAGGGTGTGGTACACGCAAAACCGGGAAAAACCGAGGGGTACCGAGGAAGGGAGAAAACTCGTTCCACCTATGCTCGTTCGCGGCCTTTCCCTTCCTCGGCTAAAACACTTAGAAGATTTTTCGACTTTCGCGCCCCTGGTACTCCGGGTACGGAGCTCCGAGGGCCCGATCCTGATCCTGAACCCCAGCACTAAAGCTGGCCGGGGTGACGGCGTTAGCATCTCCCCCTGAAATTTACCTCCAGTGGGGCCTCCGTGGCCCTCGACCTAACCGCCCGAGGCATCCCCTGCCTGGGCTAGGGAGATGCACCCCTCCCCCTAAGATTGACTTCCAGGGACCTCCGTGGCCCTCGCCCTACCCGCCCAAGGCATCCCCTGCCTGGGCTAGGGAGATGCACCTCTCCCCCTAAGTTTTTGACTTCCAGGGGCCCTAAGTGGCCCTCGCCCTACCCGCCCGAGGCTTCCCCTGCCTGGGCTAGGGAGATGCACCTCTCCCCCTAAGTTTTTTGACTTCCAGGGACCGCCGTGGACCTCTCCCAACCCGCCCCAGGCTTCCCCTATCTGGGTAATATTCATGGAGACCCCTCTCCTGGAGGCCTACGTTTCCGAAAACTGGGTTTCTGAAATCGTGCGAAGGGTGGTACGCAAAACCGGGTAAAACCGAGGGGTACCGAGGAAGGGAGAAAACTCGCTCCACCTATGCTCGTTCGCTGCCCTTCCCTTCCTCGGCTAAAACACTTTGAAAATTTTTTCGGCCGTGCCCCTGGTACTCCGGCACGGAGCTCCGAGGGCCCGATCCTGAACCTGAACCCCAGCACTAAAGCTGGCTGGGGTGACGGCGTTAGCATCTCCCCCTGAAATTTACCTCCAGGGGGGCCTCCGTGGCCCTCGACCTAACCGCCCGAGGCATCCCCTGCCTGGGCTAGGGAGATGCACCTCTCCCCCTAAGATTGACTTCCAGGGACCTCCGTGGCCCTCGCCCTACCCCCCAAGGCATCCCCTGCCTGGGCTAGGGGAGATGCACCTCTCCCCTAAGTTTTTGACTTCCAGGGGCCCTAAGTGGCCCTCGCCCTACCCGCCCGAGGCTTCCCCTGCCTGGGCTAGGGGAGATGCACCTCTCCCCTAGTTTTTTTTTGACTTCCAGGGACCTCCGTGGACCTCTCCCAACCCGCCCCAGGCTTCCCCTATCTGGGTAATATTCATGGGAGACCCCTCTCCTGGAGGCCTACGTTTCCGAAAACTGGGTTTCTGAAATCGTGCGAAGGGTGGTACGCAAAACCGGGTAAAACCGAGGGGTACCGAGGAAGGGAGAAAACTCGTTCCACCTATGCTCGTTCGCGGCCTTTCCCTTCCTCGGCTAAAACACTTAGAAGATTTTTCGACTTTCGCGCCCCTGGTACTCCGGGTACGGAGCTCCGAAGGCCCGATCCTGATCCTGAACCCCAGCACTAAAGCTGGCCGTGGTGACGGCGTTAGCATTTCCCCCTGAAATTTACCTCCAGGGGACCTAAGTGGCCCTCGCCCTAACCGCCCGAGGCATCCCCTGCCTGGGCTAGGGAGATGCACCTCTCCCCCTAAGATTGACTTCCAGGGACCTCCGTGGCCCTCGCCCTACCCGCCCAAGGCATCCCCTGCCTTGGCTAGGGAGATGCACCTCTCCCCCTAAGTTTTTGACTTCCAGGGGCCCTAAGTGGCCCTCGCCCTACCCGCCCGAGGCTTCCCCTGCCTGGGCTAGGGAGATGCACCTCTCCCCCTAAGTTTTTTGACTTCCAGGGACCTCCGTGGACCTCTCCCAACCCGCCCCAGGCTTCCCCTATCTGGGTAATATTCATGGGAGACCCCTCTCCTGGAGGCCTACGTTTCCGAAAACTGGGTTTCTGAAATCGTGCGAAGGGTGGTACGCAAAACCGGGTAAAACCGAGGGGTACCGAGGAAGGGAGAAAACTCGTTCCACCTATGCTCGTTCGCGGCCTTTCCCTTCCTCGGCTAAAACACTTAGAAGATTTTTCGACTTTCGCGCCCCTGGTACTCCGGGCACGGAGCTCCGAGGGCCCGATCCTGATCCTGAACCCCAGCACTAAGCTGGCTGGCTGGGGTGACGGCGTTAGCATCTCCCCTGAAATTTACCTCCAGGGGCCTCCGTGGCCCCCTAGACCTAACCGCCCGAGGCATCCCCTGCCTGGGCTAGGGAGATGCACCTCTCCCCCTAAGATTGACTTCCAGGGACCTCCGTGGCCCTCGCCCTACCCGCCCAAGGCATCCCCTGCCTGGGCTAGGGAGATGCACCTCCCCCCCTTAAGTTTTTGACTTCCAGGGGCCCTAAGTGGCCCTGGCCCTCGCCCTACCCGCCCAAGGCTTCCCCTGCCTGTGCTAGGGAGATGCACCTCTCCCCCTAAGTTTTTTGACTTCCAGGGACCGCCGTGGACCTCTCCCAACCCGCCCCAGGCTTCCCCTATCTGGGTAATATTCATGGAGACCCCTCTCCTGGAGGCCTACGTTTCCGAAAACTGGGTTTCTGAAATCGTGGGGAAGGGTGGTACGCAAAACCGGGTAAAACCGAGGGGGTACCGAGGAAGGGGAGAAAACTCGCTCCACCTATGCTCGTTCGCTGCCCTTCCCTTCCTCGGCTAAAACACTTTGAAAAATTTTTCGGCCGTGCCCCTGGTACTCGGTGCACGGAGCTCCGAGGGCCCGATCCTGAACCTGAACCCCAGCACTAAAGCTGGCTGGGGTGACGGCGTTAGCATCTCCCCATGAAATTTACCTCCGGTGGGGCCTCCGTGGCCTTCGACCTAACCGCCCGAGGCATCCCCTGCCTGGGCTAGGGAGATGCACCTCTCCCCCTAAGATTGACTTCCAGGGACCTCCGTGGCCCTCGCCCTACCCGCCCAAGGCATCCCCTGCCTGGGCTGGGGGAGATGCACCTCTCCCCTAAGTTTTTGACTTCCAGGGGCCCTAAGTGGCCCTCGCCCGCCCCCGCCCGAGGCTTCCCCTGCCTGGGCTGGGGAGATGCACCTCTCCCCTAAGTTTTTTGACTTCCAGGGACCTCCGTGGACCTCTCCCAACCCGCCCCAGGCTTCCCCTATCTGGGTAATATTCATGGGAGACCCCTCTCCTGGAGGCCTACGTTTCCGAAAACTGGGTTTCTGAAATCGTGCGAAGGGTGGTACGCAAAACCGGGTAAAACCGAGGGGTACCGAGGAAGGGAGAAAACTCGCTCCACCTATGCTCTTTCGCTGCCCTTCCCTTCCTCGGCTAAAACACTTTGAAAAATTTTTCGCCCCGTGCCCCTGGTACCGGGGCACGGAGCCCGAGGGCCCGATCCTGAACCTGAACCCCAGCACTAAAGCTGGCTGGGGTGACGGCGTTTGCATATCACCCCGAAATTTACCTCCAGGGGCCCTCCTCGGCCATCACCTAGCCCGCCCGAGGCATCCCCTGCCTGGCCTGAGAGGATTCCCATCTTCCCTAAAAATCGACCTCCAGGGGCCCCCGGGGCCAGGGCCCCCTCGCCCTACCGAGGCCCAGGCATCCCCTGCCTGGGCTGAGAAGATTCCCAGCTCCCCTAAAAATTGACTCCAGGGGCCCCCCTAAAAATTGACCGCCGTGGACCCACCCGCCCCAGGCTTCCCCCCTGGGGGGACCCCCCCCCCCCCTATAAAACCCGTAAAACCCCCGAGGAAGGAGGCATCCCCTGCCTGGGCTGAGAAGATTCCCAGCTCCAGGGCCCCTAAAAATTGACCCCAGGGACCTCCAGGGGGGCTCTCCCCCCCGGGGCCCCCGGGCCCTACCCGCCCGAGGCATCCCCTGCCTGGCCTGAGAGGATTCCCATCTCCCCCAAAAATCGACCTCCAGGGGCCCCCGGGGCCCTCGCCCTACCCGCCCGAGGCATCCCCTGCCTGGGCTGAGAAGATTCCCAGCCCCTAAAAATCGACCCCAGGGACCTCCAGGGGCCCCGGGGCCTCAGGGCCCTAGGGTGGTTATTAACCCCCCTACCCGCCCGAGGCATCCCCTGCCTGGGCTGAGAAGATTCCCAGCTCCCCTAAAAATCGACCCCAGGGACCTCCAGGGCCCCGGGGCCTCGCCCCTAACCGCCCGAGGCATCCCCTGCCTGGGCTGAGAAGATTCTCCAGCTCCCCTAAAAATCGACCTCCAGGGACCTCCAGGGGCCCCCGTGGCCCTCGCCCTACCCGCCCGAGGCATCCCCTGCCTGGGCTGTGGAGATCCCCATATACCCCTAAAATTGACTTCCAGGGACCCCCCTGGCCCTCTCCCAAGCCTCCCCAGGCTTCCCCTATCTGGGTAATATTCATGGGAGACCCCTCTCCTGGAGGCCTACGTTTCCGAAAACTGGGTTTCTGAAATCGTGCGAAGGGTGGTACGCAAAACCGGGTAAAACCGAGGGGTACCGAGGAAGGGAGAAAAATCGCTCCACCTATGCTCGTTCGCCGTCTGAGGTCTCCCTTCCTCGGCTAAAACATTTTAACCTATTTTTGCATTTTTCAAAGCCCCGTTTTTCAGTTTATCATGCCAGGGAGGAGCTCTCCCTCCTGGCTAAGATTCTGAGCAGCCCTGGCTGTCACATTTTAAACATTATTAGGATTTCTCCATGGCCCATGTGTCAGTTTATTAACCCAGGGAAAAGCTCTCCTCTCTGGGTTATATTCTGGCCAGGCCTGGCTGTCACATTTTAACCATTATTAGAATTTCCTCCATGGCCCATGTGTCTGTCTATTAACCCAGGGAAAGGCTCTCCTCCCTGGCTAAGATTCTGAGAAGCCCTGGCTGTCACATTTTAACCATTATTAGAATTTCCTCCAGGGCCCATGTGTCTGTCTATTAACCCAGGGAAAAGCTCTCCTCCCTGGGTTTTATTCTGGCCAGCCCTGGCTTTCACATTTTAAACATTATTAGGATTTCTCCATGGCCCATGTGTCTGTCTATTAACCCAGGGAAAAGCTCTCCTCCCTGGCTAAGATTCTGGCCAGGCCTGGCTGTCACATTTTAACCATTATTAGAATTTCCTCCATGGGCCCATGTGTCTGTCTATTAACCCAGGGAAAAGCTCTCCTCCCTGGGTTTTATTCTGGCCAGCCCTGGCTGTCACATTTTAAACATTATTAGGATTTCTCCATGGCCCATGTGTCTGTCTATTAACCCAGGGAAAAGCTCTCCTCCCTGGCTAAGATTCTGGCCAGCCCTGGCTCTCACATTTTAACCATTATTACAATTCCTCCATGGCCCATGTGTCAGTTTATTAACCCAGGAGAGGCCTCCAAGGCCTGGGTTAAGTTAAACCAGCTCGGGGTCAAACACTTTGACCTTTCTAACTTACACTCCTCCAGGGCCTGTGTGTGAACTGCTCAACCCAGGAAAAAGCTCTCCTCCCTGGGTTATATTCTGGCCAGCCCTGGCTGTCACATTTTAAACATTATTAGGATTTCTCCATGGCCCATGTGTCTGTCTATTAACCCAGGGAAAAGCTCTCCTCCCTGGGTTATATTCTGGCCAGGCCTGGCTGTCACATTTTAAACATTATTAGGATTTCTCCATGGCCCATGTGTCTGTCTATTAACCCAGGGAAAAGCTCTCCTCCCTGGGTTATATTCTGGCCAGGCCTGGCTGTCACATTTTAAACATTATTAGGATTTCTCCATGGCCCATGTGTCTGTCTATTAACCCAGGGGAAAGCTCTCCTCCCTGGGTTATATTCTGGCCAGGCCTGGCTGTCACATTTTAACCATTATTAGAATTTCCTCCATGGCCCATGTGTCTGTTTATTAACCCAGGAAAAGCTCTCCTCCTGGGTCATATTCTGGCCAGCCCTGGCTGTCACATTTTAAACAAAGCTCTCCTCCCTGGGTCATATTCTGGCCAGCCCTGGCTGTCACATTTTAAACATTATTAGAATTTCTCCATGGTCCATGTGTCAGATTATTAACCCAGGGAAAAGCTCTCCTCTCTGGGTTATATTCTGGCCAGGCCTGGCTGTCACATTTTATCCATTATTAGAATTTCCTCCAAGGCCCATGTGTCAGTTTATTAAGCCAGGAGAGGCCTCCAAGGCCTGGCTTTAAGTTAAACCTGCTCGGGGTCAAACACTTTGACCTTTCTGACTTACACTCCTCCAGGGCCTGTGTGTGAACTGCTCAACCCAGGAAAAAGCTCTCCTCCCTGGGTTACATTCTGGCCAGCCCTGCCTTTCACATTTTAAACATTATTAGAATTTATCCATGGCCCATGTCTCTGTCTATTAACCCAGGAGATAGCTCACCTCCCTGGGTTATGTTCTGGCCAGCCCTGCCTGTCACATTTTAACCATTATTAGAATTTCCTCCAAGGCCCATGTGCCAGTTTATTAACCCAGGACAAAGCTCTCCTCCCTGGGTTATATTCTAGACAGCCATGCCTATTAGTATTTAAACATTTATTAAGATTTATCCATGGCCCATGTGTTAGTTTATTAAGCCAGGAGAGGCCTCCAAGGCCTGGGTTGAGTTAAACCAGCTCGGGGTCAAACACTTTGACCTTTCTAACTTACACTCCTGCAGGGCCTGTGTGTGAACCGCTCAACCCAGGAAAAAGCTCTCCTCCCTGGGTTATATTCTGGCCAGGCCTGCCTGTCACATTTTAAACATTATTAGAATTTCTCCATGGCCCATGTGTCTGTCTATTAACCCAGGGGAAAGCTCTCCTCCCTGGGTTATATTCTGGCCAGGCCTGGCTGTCACATTTTAAACATTATTACAATTTCTCCATGGCCCATGTGTCTGTCTATTAACCCAGGGGAAAAGCTCTCCTCCCTGGCTAAGATTCTGGCCAGGCCTGGCTCTCACATTTTAACATTTTAACCATTATTAGAATTTCTCCAGGGGGCCCATGTGTCTGTCTATTAACCCAGGGAAAGGCTCTCCTCCCTGGGTTATATTCTGGCCAGGCCTGGCTGTCACATTTTAAACTTATTAGAATTTCTCCAGGGCCCATGTGTCAGATTATTAACCCAGGGAAAAGCTCTCCTCCCTGGGTTATATTCTGGCCAGTCCTGGCTCTCACATTTTAAACATTATTAGAATTTCTCCATGGCCCATGTGTCGATTATTAACCCAGGGAAAAGCTCTCCTCCCTGGGTCATATTCTGGCCAGGCCTGGCTCTCACATTTTAACCATTATTAGAATTTCTCCAGGCCCATGTGTCTGTTTATTAACCCAGGAAAAGCTCTCCTCCCTGGGTTATATTCTGGCCAGGCCTGGCCTGTCACATTTTAAACATTATTAGATTTCTCCTCCCCATGTGTCAGTTTAGGAAAAGCTCTTCCTGGCCAGGCCTGGCTGTCACATTTTTTAAACAGGTTATATTCTGGCCAGGCCTGGTCACATTTTAAACATTATTAGAATTTCTCCATGGCCCATGTGTCAGATTATTAACCCAGGGAAAAGCTCTCCTCCCTGGGTTATATTTTTGGCCAGCCCTGGCTGTCACATTTTAAACATTATTAGAATTCCTCCATGGCCCATGTGTCAGATTATTAACCCAGGAAAAGCTCTCCTCCCTGGGTTATATTCTGGGCCAGCCTGGCTGTCACATTTTAAACATTATTAGAATTCCTCCAGGGCCCATGTGTTTCTATTAACCCAGGAAAAGCTCTCCTCCCTGGGTTATATTCCAGCCAGGCCTGGCTGTCACATTTTAAACATTATTATTAGAATTTCTCCATGGCCCATGTGTCAGTTTATTAACCCAGGGAATAAGCTCAGGCCCAGCCTGGCCTGTCACATTTTCCCCAGGGCCCTGGTCAGCTCTCCTCCCTATTCTGGCCAGGCCTGGCTGTCACATTTTAAACATTATTAGAATTTCTCCATGGCCCATGTGCCAGTTTATTAACCCAGGGATGAGCTCTCCTCCTGGCTAATATTCTGGCCAGGCCTGGCTGTCACATTTTAAACATTATTAGAATTTCCTCCAAGGCCCATGTGTCAGTTTATTAACCCAGGAGGCCTCCAAGGCCTGGCTTTAAGTTAAACCAGCCTGGGTCAAACACTTTGACCTTTTTGACTTACATTTCTCCAGGGCCTGTGTGTTTATTAACCCAGGGAAAAGCTCTCCTCCCTGGCGTCCCCAGTGTCAGTTTATTAACCCAGGAGGCCTCCAATAGCTCTCCTGGCTTACATTCCCAGCCCTCCTGCCCTGGCTTACATTCTATCCAGCCCTGCCTGTCACATTTTAACCATTATTAGAATTTCCTCCAAGGCCCATGTGCCAGTTTATTAACCCAGGACAAAGCTCTCCTCCCTGGGTTATATTCTAGACAGCCATGCCTATTAGTATTTAAACGTTTATTAAGATTTATCCAGGGCCCATGTGTCTGTCTATTAACCCAAGGAAATAGCTCTCCCCTGGCTAAGATTCTGGCCAGGCCTGGCTGTCACATTTTAAACATTATTAGAATTTCCTCCATGGCCCATGTGTCTGTCTATTAACCCAGGGAAAAGCTCTCCTCCCTGGGTTATATTCTGGCCAGGCCTGGCTCTCACATTTTAAACATTATTAGAATTTCCTCCATGGCCCATGTGTCTGTTTATTAACCCAGGGAGGCTCCCTGCCTGGCCAATTGCCTGTGTTAACATTTTTAAACCAGCCATGGGTCAAACACTTTGACCTTTCTCACTCCTCCAGGGCCTGTGTGTGAACTGCTCAACCCAGGAAAAAGCCCTCCTCCTGGGTTATATTCTGGCCAGCCCTGCCATTTACATTTTAAATATTATTAAAAATTTCTCCATGGCCCATGTGTCAGTTTCATTATTAACCCAGGAATAAGCTCTCCTCCCTGGGTCATATTCTGGCCAGGCCTGGCTGTCACATTTTTCACTTTTATTTAAATTTCTCCAGGGCCCATGTGCCAGTTTATTAACCCAGGAATGAGCCCTCCTGCCTGGCTTAACCACATTCTATCCAGGCCTGGCTATGACATTTTTCACTTTTATTTAAATTTCTCCAGGGCCCAGGTGCCAGTTTATTAACCCAGGAATGAGCTCTCCCTCCTGGCTAACATTCTAACCAGCCCTGGCCATAACATTTTTTCACTTTTATTTAAATTTCTCCAGGGCCCATGTGTCCAGTTCATTAACCCAGGAATGAGCTCTCCCCCTCCTGGCTAACATTCTAACCAGCCCTGGCCATGGCCTGGACACATTTTAAACTTTTATTTAAATTTCTCCAGGGCCCATGTGCCAGTTTTTAACACTTTTATTTAAATTTCTCCAGGGCCCAGGTGCCAGTTTATTAACCCAGGAATGAGCTCTCCCTCCTGGCTAACATTCTAACCAGCCCTGGCCATAACATTTTTCACTTTTATTTAAATTTCTCCAGGGCCCATGTGTCCATTCATTAACCCAGGAATGACCTCCCCTGCCTGGCTTACATTCTATCAGGCCTGGCTATGACATTTTAAACTTTTATTTAAATTTCTCCAGGGCCCATGTGTCCATTCATTATCCCAGGAATGAGCTCTCCTCCTGGCTAACATTCTAACCAGCCCTGGCTATGACATTTTTTTAACTTTTATTTAAATTCCTCCAGGGCCCATGTGTCCATTCATTAACCCAGGAATGA
>JAUPFM010000143.1:37500-79418 GCA_033026295.1 Channa striata
CACCTCCCATTACTTTTGAATGGGATTTTTTCCTAGGGAAAATGAATTGAAACTGATACCCAAATGGACAAATTTGAGAAGGTGGTATTTCCGGACGTGAAGGTCCGAGATGGTTCAAAGTGCACCAAACAACTCACGCATGGAGCCCGGAGTTTAGCGTATTACGTGCCAAATCCACAGACTGCCTGGGGACCTATCTCTTTTCAGGAGAATCTGGTAGACCTGGGACAGAGGCAGATTGTAAAATTGCTATTAAATATGCAACATATTGTAACCTTGTGGTTAAAATGGTCCCAGTTGTTTAAAAAACCTCCTAAATTTCAATTGTCCATTTGGGAAACTTTCTGACACTTGGGAACGGTGGCCTGGTCCCCGCCGTGTCAAAAATGTTCCCAAATGTCAATTGTCCATTTGGGAAACTTTCTGACACTTGGGGAAGGGTGGCCTTGTCCCAGCCGTGTCAAGAAGTTTCCCAATTGTCACGTGTCTTGACCCCAAGGTCATCTTATTAATGTTCACAGGCTCATCAGCCTTTGCGCTTGGGGTGAAGAGCTGCAACCACTCCAGCATGAAAGCCTGGTCAGTGGAGAATGTTGGACCTGCATTGGGTGTCTCTGAGGGGATTCTGTGACACCCAAAAGGCTGCTTAAAGTCACAAAGGTCGCCAGGGTTCCCAAATGGACAAATTGTCCATTTGGGAACACTCACTGGGGTGAAAACCTTTTCTGAGGGATATAAAGAGGTGCAAGTTTTGCATGTTCAAAGTGGGGGTTTGGACAACGTAGGACAAGAACTTGGTGTCTCTAAGTGCAATGTAAGATCCTTAAAAAACTGAACAAACTTCCTAAGGTCGACCTATGTGGCCTTCGTGCTCCCAAATGGCAAAAATGTCCATTTGGGAACCCCCAGCTCAAAACTTTGAAACCTGACCATCGGATCTCCAGTGGCCCCAGAGGTCCCATATTTGGTCCCCACATAGAGGGAAGGGTCAGGAACACTCCCTTTGAGCCACATCCCGTTTGGAGCTTCTTTTGATTAATTTGCTTTTTGCACTTTCTGCTCCGCCATGGTGTCAGGCTCCATGGCCCTGACTGCCTATGCCAAAGGTGGTTCGTTCAGAGTGATGTTTTCTTAGAGTGAGCCAGAGCTGTGATTTTTAATATGTTCTTTTCACGGCCGAACCGAGAAGACCCATCTTTCTTCGGACTCGTGCACGACCTTCCAACAGGTCGTATGGAGAGTGACACCTCCCATTACTTTTGAATGGGATTTTTTCCTAGGGAAAATGAATTGAAACTGATACCCAAATGGACAAATTTGAGAAGGTGGTATTTCCGGACGGAAGGTCCGAGATGGTTCAAAGTTGCGCCAAACAACTCACCGCTGGAGCCCAGATTTAGCGATTACGTGCCAAATCCACAGACTGCCTGGGGACCTATCTCTTTTCAGGAGAATCTGGTAGACCTGGGACAGAGGCAGATTGTAAAATTGCTATTAAATATGCAACATATTGTAACCTTGTGGTTAAAATGGTCCCAGTTGTTTAAAAACCTCCTAAATTTCAATTGTCCATTTGGGAAACTTTCTGACACTTGGGAACGGTGGCCTGGTCCCCGCCGTGTCAAAAATGTTCCCAAATGTCAATTGTCCATTTGGGAAACTTTCTGACACTTGGGGAAGGGTGGCCTTGTCCCAGCCGTGTCAAGAAGTTTCCCAATTGTCACGTGTCTTGACCCCAAGGTCATCTTATTAATGTTCACAGGCTCATCAGCCTTTGCGCTTGGGGTGAAGAGCTGCAACCACTCCAGCATGAAAGCCTGGTCAGTGGAGAATGTTGGACCTGCATTGGGTGTCTCTGAGGGGATTCTGTGACACCCAAAAGGCTGCTTAAAGTCACAAAGGTCGCCAGGGTTCCCAAATGGACAAATTGTCCATTTGGGAACACTCACTGGGGTGAAAACCTTTTCTGAGGGATATAAAGAGGTGCAAGTTTTGCATGTTCAAAGTGGGGGGTTTGGACAACGTAGGACAAGAACTTGGTGTCTCTAAGTGCAATGTAAGATCCTTAAAAAACTGAACAAACTTCCTAAGGTCGACCTATGTGGCCTTCGTGCTCCCAAATGGCAAAAAAATGGCAAAAATGTCATTTGGGAACCCCAGCTCAAAACTTTGAAACCTGACCATCGGATCTCCAGTGGCCCCAGAGGTCCCATATTTGGTCCCCACATAGAGGGAAGGGTCAGGAACACTCCCTTTGAGCCACATCCCGTTTGGAGCTTCTTTTGATTAATTTGCTTTTTTGCACTTTCTGCTCCGCCATGGTGTCAGGCTCCATGGCCCTGACTGCCTATGCCAAAGGTGGTTCGTTCAGAGTGATGTTTTCTTAGAGTGAGCCAGAGCTGTGATTTTTTAATATGTTCTTTTCACGGCCGAACCGAGAAGACCCATCTTTCTTCGGACTCGGTACGACCTTCCAACAGGTCGATGGAGAGTGACACCTCCCATTACTTTTGAATGGGATTTTTTCCTAGGGAAAATGAATTGAAACTGATACCCAAATGGACAAATTTGAGAAGGTGGTATTTCGGACGGAAGGTCCGAGATGGTTCAAAGTTGCGCCAAACAACTCACCGCGGAGCCCCATTTAGCGTGACATTACGTGCCAAATCCACAGACTGCCTGGGGACCTATCTCTTTTCAGGAGAATCTGGTAGACCTGGGACAGAGGCAGATTGTAAAATTGCTATTAAATATGCAACATATTGTAACCTTGTGGTTAAAATGGTCCCAGTTGTTTAAAAAACCTCCTAAATTTCAATTGTCCATTTGGGAAACTTTCTGACACTTGGGAACGGTGGCCTGGTCCCCGCCGTGTCAAAAATGTTCCCAAATGTCAATTGTCCATTTGGGAAACTTTCTGACACTTGGGGAAGGGTGGCCTTGTCCCAGCCGTGTCAAGAAGTTTCCCAATTGTCACGTGTCTTGACCCCAAGGTCATCTTATTAATGTTCACAGGCTCATCAGCCTTTGCGCTTGGGGTGAAGAGCTGCAACCACTCCAGCATGAAAGCCTGGTCAGTGGAGAATGTTGGACCTGCATTGGGTGTCTCTGAGGGGATTCTGTGACACCCAAAAGGCTGCTTAAAGTCACAAGGTCGTTAGGGTTCCCAAATGGACAAATTGTCCATTTGGGAACACTCACTGGGGTGAAAACCTTTTCTGAGGGATATAAAGAGGTGCAAGTTTTGCATGTTCAAAGTGGGGGTTTGGACAACGTAGGACAAGAATTTGGTGTCTCTAAGTGCAATGTAAGATCCTTAAAAACTGAACAAACTTCCTAAGGTCGACCTATGTGGCCTTCGTGCTCCCAAATGGCAAAAATGTCCATTTGGGAACCCCAGCTCAAAACTTTGAAACCTGACCTCGGATCTCCAGTGGCCCCAGAGGTCCCATATTTGGTCCCCACATAGAGGGAAGGGTCAGGAACACTCCCTTTGAGCCACATCCCGTTTGGAGCTTCTTTTGATTAATTTGCTTTTTTGCACTTTCTGCTCCGCCATGGTGTCAGGCTCCATGGCCCTGACTGCCTATGCCAAAGGTGGTTCGTTCAGAGTGATGTTTTTTAGAGTGAGCCAGAGCTGTGATTTTTAATATGTTTTGCCACGGCCGAACCGAGAAGACCCATCTTTCTTCGGACTCGCACGACCTTCCAACAGGTCGTATGGAGAGTGACACCTCCCATTACTTTTGAATGGGATTTTTTCCTAGGGAAAATGAATTGAAACTGATACCCAAATGGACAAATTTGAGAAGGTGGTATTTCCGGACGTGAAGGTCCGAGATGGTTCAAAGTTGCGCCAAACAACTCACCGCATGGAGCCCGGAGTTTAGCGTATTACGTGCCAAATCCACAGACTGCCTGGGGACCTATCTCTTTTCAGGAGAATCTGGTAGACCTGGGACAGAGGCAGATTGTAAAATTGCTATTAAATATGCAACATATTGTAACCTTGTGGTTAAAATGGTCCCAGTTGTTTAAAAACCTCCTAAATTTCAATTGTCCATTTGGGAAACTTTCTGACACTTGGGAATGGTGGCCTGGTCCCCGCCGTGTCAAAAATGTTCCCAAATGTCAATTGTCCATTTGGGAAAACTTTTTCTGACACTTGGGGAAGGGTGGCCTTGTCCCAGCCGTGTCAAGAAGTTTCCCAATTGTCACGTGTCTTGACCCCAAGGTCATCTTATTAATGTTCACAGGCTCATCAGCCTTTGCGCTTGGGGTGAAGAGCTGCAACCACTCCAGCATGAAAGCCTGGTCAGTGGAGAATGTTGGACCTGCATTGGGTGTCTCTGAGGGGATTCTGTGACACCCAAAAGGCTGCTTAAAGTCACAAAAATCGTTAGGGTTCCCAAATGGACAAATTGTCCATTTGGGAACACTCACTGGGGTGAAAACCTTTTCTGAGGGATATAAAGAGGTGCAAGTTTTGCATGTTCAAAGTGGGGGGTTTGGACAACGTAGGACAAGAATTTGGTGTCTCTAAGTGCAATGTAAGATCCTTAAAAAACTGAACAAACTTCCTAAGGTCGACCTATGTGGCCTTCATGCTCCCAAATGGCAAAAATGTCCATTTGGGAACCCCCAGCTCAAAACTTTGAAACCTGACCCTCGGATCTCCAGTGGCCCCAGAGGTCCCATATTTGGTCCCCACATAGAGGGAAGGGTCAGGAACACTCCCTTTGAGCCACATCCCGTTTGGAGCTTCTTTTGATTAATTTGCTTTTTTGCACTTTCTGCTCTGCCATGGTGTCAGGCTCCATGGCCCTGACTGCCTATGCCAAAGGTGGTTCGTTCAGAGTGATGTTTTCTTAGAGTGAGCCAGAGCTTTGATTTTTTAATATGTTCTTGCCACGGCCGAACCGAGAAGACCCATCCTTCTTCGGACTCGGTACGACCTTCCAACAGGTCGTGCGGAGAGTGACACCTCCCATTACTTTTGAATGGGATTTTTTCCTAGGGAAAATGAATTGAAACTGATACCCAAATGGACAAATTTGAGAAGGTGGTATTTCCGGACGTGAAGGTCCGAGATGGTTCAAAGTTGCGCCAAACAACTCACCGCGGAGCCCGGATTTAGTGTATTACGTGCCAAATCCACAGACTGCCTGGGGACCTATCTCTTTTCAGGAGAATCTGGTAGACCTGGGACAGAGGCAGATTGTGAAATTGCTATTAAATATGCAACATATTGTAACCTTGTGGTGAAAGTGGTCCCAGTTGTTTAAAAAACGTTCCAAAATTCAATTGTCCATTTGGGAAACTTTCTGACATTTGGGAATGGTGGCCTGGTCCCCGCCGTGTCAAAAATGTTCCCAAATGTCAATTGTCCATTTGGGAAACTTTTGAATGCAAATGGATGCCTTTTCCCAGCCGTGTCAAAATTTCCCAATTGTCATTGAACATTTCCTGAGTCACTTTGGGAATGTTGGCCTTGTCCCAGTGTTTAAGAAATTGTTCCTAAATGTCAAGTTTCCTTTTGGGAAACTTTTTGACACTTGGGAATGGTGGCCTGGTCCCAGCAGTGTCAAAAATGTTCCCAAATGTCAGTATTGTACCACTGGTACTCCACAGAAAGACCCAGGGACAGAGAGGGAGCACGTCTTTGCACATCACTCAGTTTTCAGGCTCTATTGAGGATTGAGCTCTTCATTCCTTGCCCTAAACACCTACCAGGTCAAAGATGGTTAAAATTAAACTAAAATAAACCTCCACTGCACTCTAAGGACCTCCGGGGAACTCACCTAAGCTGCCGTAGACAACCCATGCCCGTGCTGAGGAGATTCCAACCTTCCCATATAAAAAACCTCCAGGGGCCCCCAAGGCTCTAGCCCTACCCTCCCGAGGCATCCCCTGCCTGGGCTGAGAAGATTCCCAGCTCCCCTAAAAATCGACCTCCAGGGACCTCCAGGGGCCCCCGTGGCCCTCGCCCTACCCGCCCGAGGCATCCCCTGCCTGGGCTGAGAAGATTCCCAGCTCCCCTAAAAATCGACCTCCAGGGACCCCCAGGGGGGAGAGTGGCCCTACCCGCCCTGAATGGCATCCCCTGCCTGGGAAAATGGATTCCCACTACCCTAAAAATGGACAAATTTCAGGGAGGTATTTCCGCATCCCCTCTAACTGGGTAAAATTCATGGAGAAGCATCCCCTAACTGGGTAAAATTCATGGGAGACCCCTCTCCTGGAGCTCACTGATCTCATGTCATGTATGTGCCAAATCCCAGACTGCCAGGACCCATCTGTTTCAAAAATGTTCCCAAATGTCAATTGTCCATTTGGGAAACTATTTTGCAACACTTGTAATTGGAGGCCTTTTCCCAGTTGTTTCAAAAATGTTCCCAAATGTCAATTGTCCATTTGGGAAACTTTTTGACATTTGGGAATGGTGGCCTGGTCCCAGCCGTGTCAAAAATGTTCCCAAATGTCAATTGTCCATTTGGGAAACTTTTTTGACACTTGGGAATGGTGGCCAATTTTCCCACACCCATTTCAAAAATGTTCCCAAATGTCAATTGTCCATTTGGGAAACTTTTTTTGGCCTTGTCCCAGTGTCAAAAATGTTCCCAAATGTCAATTGTCCATTTGGGAAACTTTTTGACACTTGGGAATGGTGGCCTGGTCCCAGCCGTGTCAAAAATGTTCCCAAATGTCAGTATTGTGCCCCTGGTACTCCACAGAAAGACCCAGGGACAGAGAGGGAGCACGTCTTGGCCCATTACTCAGTTTTCAGGCTCTCTTTAGGATTGAGCTCTTCATTCCTTACCCTAAACATCTACCAGGTCAAAGATGGTTAAAATTAAACTAAAATAAACCTCCACTGCACTCTAGGGACCTTGGGGAACTCACCTAAGGCTGCAGTAGACACCCCTGCCCGTGCTGAGGAGATTCCAACCTTCCCATATAAAAACCTCCAGGGGCCCCCAGGGCTCGCCCTACCCCTCCCGAGGCATCCCCTGCCTGGGCTGAGAAGATTCCCAGCTCCCCTAAAAATCGACCTCCAGGGACCTCCAGGGGCCCCCGTGGCCCTCGCCCTACCCGCCCCGAGGCATCCCCTGCCTGGGCTGAGAAGATTCCCAGCTCCCTAAAAATCGACCTCCAGGGACCTCCAGGGGCCCCGTGGGCCCTCGCCCCCCGCCCGAGGCATCCCCTGCCTGGGCTGAGAAGATTCCCAGCTCCCCTAAAAGACCTCCAGGGACCTCCAGGGACCCCCGGGCCCCCCCTACCAAAAATGTTCCCTGATGCCCTCCCATCATGGGACCTTTTTTCAGGGTCCCACTGGGTGAAAAATCCCAAAAATGGAAAACCCCATTTGGAAGCTCACTGATCTCATGTGAAGGTCCCACTGTGTCAAAAATGTTCCCAAATGTCAATTGTCCATTTGGGAAACTTTTGACACTTGGGAATGGTGGCCTGGTCCCAGCAGGGTCAAAAATGTTCCCAAATGTCAATTGTCCATTTGGGAAACTGCCTTTGACACTTGGGAATGGTGGTCTTGTCCCAAAAATGTTCCCAAATGTCAATTGTCCATTTGGGAAACTTTTTGACACTTGGGAATGGTGGCCTGGTCCCAGTTGTGTCAAAAATGTTCCCAAATGTCAATTGTCCATTTGGGAAACTTTTTGACACTTGGGAATGGTGGCCTGGTCCCAGCCGTGTCAAAAATGTTCCCAAATGTCAGTATTGTGCCCCTGGTACTCCACAGAAAGACCCAGGGACAGAGAGGGAGCACGTCTTGGCCCATTACTCAGTTTTCAGGCTCTCTTTAGGATTTTGAGCTCTTCATTCCTTACCCTAAACATCTACCAGGTCAAAGATGGTTAAAATTAAACTAAAATAAACCTCCACTGCACTCTAGGGACCTTGGGGAACTCACCTAAGCTGCCGAGAACACCCCTGCCCGTGCTGAGGAGATTCCAACCTTCCCATATAAAAACCTCCAGGGGCCCCCAGGGCTCTCGCCCTACCCTCCCGAGGCATCCCCTGCCTGGGCTGAGAAGATTCCCAGCTCCCTAAAAATACCTCCAGGGACCTCCAGGGACCCCAGGGGCCCCCGTGGCCCCTCCCCTACCCGCCCGAGGCATCCCCTGCCTGGGCTGAGAAGATTCCCAGCCCCTAAAAATCGACCTCCAGGGACCTCCAGGGGCCCCGTGGCCCTCGCCCTACCCGCCCGAGGCATCCCCTGCCTGGGCTGAGAAGATTCCCAGCTCCCCTAAAAATCGACCTCCAGGGACCTCCAGGGCCCCCCCGCCCCCCCTGGGAGGCATCCCCTGGCCTGGGCCTGAGGGATTCCCAAAAATGCTCCTAAAAATGTCAATTGACCTCCATTTGGGAAACTTTTTGACAAACTGGGAATGGTGGCCTGTCCCCATCGCCCCCCGCCTGTCCCAGCATCCCTCAAAAACTGGGTAAAATTCATGGGAGACCCCTCTCCTGGAGCTCACTGATCTCATGGTGGCCTGGTCCCAGCTGTGTCAAAAATGTTCCCAAATGTCAATTGTCCATTTGGGAAACTTTTGACACTTGGGAATGGTGGCCTGGTCCCAGCCGTGTCAAAAATGTTCCCAAATGTCAATTGTCCATTTGGGAAACTTTTGACAACTTGGGAATGGTGGCCTTGTCCCAGCCGTGTCAAAAATGTTCCCAAATGTCAATTGTCCATTTGGGAAACTTTTTGACACTTGGGAATGGTGCCTTTTGGGTCAAAAATGTTCCCAAATGTCAATTGTGGCCTTGTCCCAGAATGGTGGTGTCCCAAAAATGTTCCCAAATGTCAATTGTCCATTTGGGAAACTTTTTTTGACACTTGGGAATTGGCCTGGTCCCAGCCGTGTCAAAAATGTTCCCAAATGTCAGTATTGTGCCCCTGGTACTCCACAGAAAGACCCAGGGACAGAGAGGGAGCACGTCTTGGCCCATTACTCAGTTTTCAGGCTCTCTTTAGGATTGAGCTCTTCATTCCTTACCCTAAACATCTACCAGGTCAAAGATGGTTAAAATTAAACTAAAATAAACCTCCACTGCACTCTAGGGACCTTCGGGAACTCACCTAAGCTGCCGTGAGACACCCCTGCCCGTGCTGAGGAGATTCCAACCTTCCCATATAAAAACCTCCAGGGGCCCCCAGGGCTCTCGCCCTACCCTCCCGAGGCATCCCCTGCCTGGGCTGAGAAGATTCCCAGCTCCCCTAAAAATCGACCTCCAGGGACCTCCAGGGGCCCCGTGGCCCTCGCCCTACCCGCCCGAGGCATCCCCTGCCTGGGCTGAGAAGATTCCCAGCTCCCCTAAAAATCGACCTCCAGGGACCTCCGGGCCCCGGGCCCCCCCGTGGCCCCGCCCCTACCCGCCCGAGGCATCCCCTGCCTGGGCTGAGAAGATTCCCAGCTCCCCTAAAAATCGACCTCCAGGGACCCCAGGGGGTGGCCCCTGGTGGCCCCTACCCGCCCGAGGCATCCCCTAACTGGGTAAAATTCATGGGAGACCCCTCTCCTGGAGCTCACTGATCTCATGTTGTGCAGGTCCCAGCCGTGTCAAAAATGTTCCCAAATGTCAATTGTCCATTTGGGGCCTTTTTTTTGACACTTGGGAATGGTGGCCTGGTCCCAGCCGTGTCAAAAATGTTCCCAAATGTCAATTGTCCATTTGGGAAACTTTTTTTGACAAATGGGAATGGTGGCCTGGTCCCAGCCGTGTCAAAAATGTTCCCAAATGTCAATTGTCCATTTGGGAAACTTTTTGACACACTGGGAATGGTGGCCTGGTCCCAGCCGTGTCAAAAATGTTCCCAAATGTCAATTGTCCATTTGGGAAACTTTTTTTTGACATGGGAATGGCTTGTCCCTTGTCCCAGCCGTGTCAAAAATGTTCCCAAATGTCAATTGTCCATTTGGGAAACTTTTTTTTGACAAATGGGAATGGTGGCCTTGTCCCAGCCGTGTCAAAAATGTTCCCAAATGTCAATTGTCCATTTGGGAAACTTTTTTTGACACTTGGGAATGGTGGCCTGTCCCAGCCGTGTCAAAAATGTTCCCAAATGTCAATTGTCCATTTGGGAAACTTTTTTGACACTTGGGAATGGTGGCCTGGTCCCAGCCGTGTCAAAAATGTTCCCAAATGTCAGTATTGTGCCCCTGGTACTCCACAGAAAGACCCAGGGACAGAGAGGGAGCACGTCTTGGCCCATTACTCAGTTTTCAGGCTCTCTTTAGGATTGAGCTCTTCATTCCTTACCCTAAACATCTACCAGGTCAAAGATGGTTAAAATTAAACTAAAATAAACCTCCACTGCACTCTAGGGACCTTCGGGAACTCACCTAAGGCTGCCGTAGACACCCCTGCCCGTGCTAGGAGATTCCAACCTTCCCATATAAAAACCTCCAGGGGCCCCAGGGCTCTCGCCCTACCCTCCCGAGGCATCCCCTGCCTGGGCTGAGAAGATTCCCAGCTCCCCTAAAAATCGACCTCCAGGGACCTCCAGGGGCCCCGTGGCCCTCGCCCTACCCGCCCGAGGCATCCCCTGCCTGGGCTGAGAAGATTCCCAGCTCCCCTAAAAATCGACCTCCAGGGACCTCCAGGCCCCCCCGTGGCCCTCGCCCTACCCGCCCGAGGCATCCCCCCCTGCCTGGGCTGAGAAGGATTCCCCCTAACCCTAAAATTCGACCTCCAGGGACCCCCTCCTGGAGCTCCCTGATCTCAAGCATCCCCAACTGGGTCAAAAATTCATGGGAGTCCATCTCCTGGAGCTCACTGATCTCATGTCCATTTGGGCCAGGTCCCAGCTGTGTCAAAAATGTTCCCAAATGTCAATTGTCCATTTGGGAAACTTTTTTTGACACTTGGGAATGGTGGCCTGGTCCCAGCCGTGTCAAAAATGTTCCCAAATGTCAAATGTCCATTTGGGAAATTTTTTTGACAAATGGGAATGGTGGCCTTGTCCCAGCCGTGTCAAAAATGTTCCCAAATGTCAATTGTCCATTTGGGAAACTTTTGACACTTGGGAATGGTGGCATTTGGTCCCAGCCGTGTCAAAAATGTTCCCAAATGTCAATTGTCCATTTGGGAAACTTTTTTGACACTTGGGAATGGTGGCCTGGTCCCAGCCGTGTCAAAAATGTTCCCAAATGTCAGTATTGTGCCCCTGGTACTCCACAGAAAGACCCAGGGACAGAGAGGGAGCACGTCTTGGCCCATTACTCAGTTTTCAGGCTCTCTTTAGGATTGAGCTCTTCATTCCTTACCCTAAACATCTACCAGGTCAAAGATGGTTAAAATTAAACTAAAATAAACCTCCACTGCACTCTAGGGACCTTCGGGAACTCACCTAGGCTGCCGTGAGACACCCCTGCCCGTGCTGAGGAGATTCCAACCTTCCCATATAAAAACCTCCAGGGGCCCCCAGGGCTCTCGCCTACTACCCTCCCGAGGCATCCCCTGCCTGGGCTGAGAAGATTCCCAGCTCCCCTAAAAATCGACCTCCAGGGACCCCCAGGGCCCCCGTGGCCCTCGCCCTACCCGCCCAGGCATCCCCTGCCTGGGCTGAGAAGATTCCCAGCTCCCCTAAAAATCGACCTCCAGGGACCTCCAGGGCCCCCCCGTGGCCCCTCGCCCTACCCGCCCGAGGCATCCCCTGCCTGGGCTGAGAAGATTCCCAGCTCCCCTAAAAATCGACCTCCAGGGACCTCCAGGGGCCCCCCGTGGCCCTCCCTACCCGCCCGAGGCATCCCCTGCCTGGGCTGAGAAGATTCCCAGCTCCCCTAAAAATCGACCTCCAGGGACCTCCAGGGGCCCCGGGGCCCCTCGCCCCCCCCCAAGCATCCCCTAACTGGGTAAAATTCATGGGAGACCCCTCTCCTGGAGCTCACTGATCTCATGTGTGCAGGTCCCAGCTGTGTCAAAAATGTTCCCAAATGTCAATTGTCCATGAAACTTTTTTGACACTTGGGAATGGTGGCCTGGTCCCAGCCGTGTCAAAAATGTTCCCAAATGTCAATTGTCCATTTGGGAAACTTTTTTGACAAATGGGAATGGTGGCCTGGTCCCAGTCCCCGTGTCAAAAATGTTCCCAAATGTCAATTGTCCATTTGGGAAACTTTTTTGACACTTGGGAATGGTGGCCTGGTCCCAGCCGTGTCAAAAATGTTCCCAAATGTCAATTGTCCATTTGGGAAACTTTTTTGACACTTGGGAATGGTGGCCTTGTCCCAGCCGTGTCAAAAATGTTCCCAAATGTCAATTGTCCAAATGTTCCCAAATGTCAATTGTCCATTTGGGAAACTTTTTTGACACTTGGGAATGGTGGCCTGGTCCCAGCCGTGTCAAAAATGTTCCCAAATGTCAATTGTCCATTTGGGAAACTTTTTGACACTTGGGAATGGTGGAAAAATGTGTCAAAAATGCCTGGTCCCAGCCGTGTCAAAAATGTTCCCAAAGTCAGTATTGTGCCCCTGGTACTCCACAGAAAGACCCAGGGACAGAAAGGGAGCACGTCTTGGCCCATTACTCAGTTTTCAGGCTCTCTTTAGGATTGAGCTCTTCATTCCTTACCCTAAACATCTACCAGGTCAAAGATGGTTAAAATTAAACTAAAATAAACCTCCACTGCACTCTAGGGACCTTCGGGGAACTCACCTAGGCTGCCGTAGACACCCCCTGCCCGTGCTGAGGAGATTCCAACCTTCCCATATAAAAAACCTCCAGGGGCCCCCAGGGCTCTCGCCCTACCCTCCCGAGGCATCCCCTGCCTGGGCTGAGAAGATTCCCAGCTCCCCTAAAAATCGACCTCCAGGGACCTCCAGGGGCCCCCGTGGCCCTCGCCCTACCCGCCCGAGGCATCCCCTGCCTGGGCTGAGAAGATTCCCAGCTCCCCTAAAAATCGACCTCCAGGGACCTCCAGGGGCCCCGTGGGCCCCTACCCGCCCGAGGCATCCCCTGCTGAGGGATTCCTCACTCCCCTAAAAAACCTCAGGGACCTCCAGGGGCCCCGTGGCCCTCGCCCTACCGCCCGAAGCATCCCCTAACTGGGTAAAATTCATGGGAGACCCCTCTCCTGGAGCTCACTGATCTCCAGGTCCCCTGGAGCTCCCAAATGTCAATTGTCCATTTGGGAAACTTTTGCAGGTCCCAGCTGTGTCAAAAATGTTCCCAAATGTCAATTGTCCATTTGGGAAACTTTTGACACTTGGGAATGGTGGCCTGGTCCCAGCTGTGTCAAAAATGTTCCCAAATGTCAATTGTCCATTTGGGAAACTTTTTGACACTTGGGAATGGTGGCCTGTCCCAGCCGTGTCAAAAATGTTCCCAAATGTCAATTGTCCATTTGGGAAACTTTTTGACACTTGGGAATGGTGGCCTGGTCCCAGCCGAAAAAAATGTTCCCAAATGTCAAATGTCCATTTGGGAAAAAATGGGAATGGTTTTTGACAAATGGGAATGGTGGCCTTGTCCCAGCCGTGTCAAAAATGTTCCCAAATGTCAATTGTCCATTTGGACTTTTTTTTGACACTTGGGAATGGTGGCCTGGTCCCAGCCGTGTCAAAAATGTTCCCAAATGTCAATTGTCCATTTGGGAAACTTTTTTTGACACTTGGGAATGGTGGCCTGGTCCCAGCCGTGTCAAAAATGTTCCCAAATGTCAGTATTGTGCCCCTGGTACTCCACAGAAAGACCCAGGGACAGAAAGGGAGCACGTCTTGGCCCATTACTCAGTTTTCAGGCTCTCTTTAGGATTGAGCTCTTCATTCCTTACCCTAAACATCTACCAGGTCAAAGATGGTTAAAATTAAACTAAAATAAACCTCCACTGCACTCTAGGGACCTTCGGGAACTCACCTAGGCTGCCGAGAGACACCCCTGCCCGTGCTGAGGAGATTCCAACCTTCCCATATAAAAACCTCCAGGGGCCCCCAGGGCTCTCGCCCTACCCTCCCGAGGCATCCCCTGCCTGGGCTGAGAAGATTCCCAGCTCCCTAAAAATCGACCTCCAGGCTCCAGGGGCCCCGTGGCCCTCGCCCTACCCGCCCGAGGCATCCCCTGCCTGGGCTGAGAAGATTCCCAGCCCCTAAAAATCGACCTCCAGGGACCTCCAGGGGCCCCGTGGCCCTCGCCCTACCCGCCCGAGGCATCCCCTGCCTGGGCTGAGAAGATTTCAGCTCCCCTAAAAATCGACCTCCAGGGACCCCAGGGGCCCCTGGCCCTCGCCCCCGCAGGTCCCCCGAGGCATCCCCTGCCTGGCATGGGAGATTCCTGGAGCTCCCTAAAAATCGACCCCCCAGGGACCCCAGGGGCCCCGTGGCCTCCCCTGTCAAAAAGCATCCCCTAACTGGGTAAAATTCATGGGAGACCCCTCTCCTGGAGCTCACTGATCTCATGTCAAATGCAGGTCCCAGTCAAAAATGTTCCCAAATGTCAATTGTCCATTTGGGAAACTTTTTGACTCACTGGGATCTCATGGCCTGCAGGTCCCAGCTGTGTCAAAAATGTTCCCAAATGTCAATTGTCCATTTGGGAAACTTTTTGTCCATTTGGGAAACTTTTGACACTTGGGAACCTGTCCCAGCCGTGTCAAAAATGTTCCCAAATGTCAATTGTCCATTTGGGAAACTTTTTGACACTTGGGAATGGTGGCCTGGTCCCAGCCGTGTCAAAAATGTTCCCAAATGTCAATTGTCCATTTGGGAAACTTTTTGACACTTGGGAATGGTGGCCTGTCCCAGCCGTGTCAAAAATGTTCCCAAATGTCAATTGTCCATTTGGGAAACTTTTTGACACTTGGGAATGGTGGCCTGGTCCCAGCCGTGTCAAAAATGTTCCCAAATGTCAATTGTCCATTTGGGAAACTTTTTTGACACTTGGGAATGGTGGCCTGGTCCCAGCCGTGTCAAAAATGTTCCCAAATGTCAGTATTGTGCCCCTGGTACTCCACAGAAAGACCCAGGGACAGAGAGGGAGCACGTCTTGGCCCATTACTCAGTTTTCAGGCTCTCTTTAGGATTGAGCTCTTCATTCCTTACCCTAAACATCTACCAGGTCAAATGGTTAAAATTAAACTAAAATAAACCTCCACTGCACTCTAGGGACCTTCGGGGGAACTCACCTAGGCTGCCGTGAGAGACACCCCTGCCCGTGCTGAGGAGATTCCAACCTTCCCATATAAAAACCTCCAGGGGCCCCCAGGGCTCTCGCCCCTACCCTCCCGAGGCATCCCCTGCCTGGGCTGAGAAGATTCCCAGCTCCCCTAAAAATCGACCTCCAGGGACCTCCAGGGGCCCCCGTGGCCCCGCCCTACCCGCCCGAGGCATCCCCTGCCTGGGCTGAGAAGATTCCCAGCTCCCCTAAAAATCAGGGACCTCCAGGGACCTCCAGGCATCCCCCCCTGGGCCCCTCGCCCTACCCGCCCGAGGCATCCCCTGCCTGGCTGAGGATTCCCAGCTCCCCTAAAAATCGACCTCCAGGGACCTCCAGGGGCCCCGTGGCCCTCGCCCTACCCGCCCGAGAAGCATCCCCTAACTGGGTAAAATTCATGGGACCCTCTCCTGGAGCTCACTGATCTCAGGTGCAGGTCCCAGCTGTGTCAAAAATGTTCCCAAATGTCAATTGTCCATTTGGGAAACTTTTGACACTTGGGAATGGTGGCCTGGTCCCAGCCGTGTCAAAAATGTTCCCAAATGTCAAATGTCCATTTGGGAAACTTTTTGACAAATGGGAATGGTGGCCTTGTCCCAGCCGTGTCAAAAATGTTCCCAAATGTCAATTGTCCATTTGGGAAACTTTTTTGACACTTGGGAATGGTGGCCTGGTCCCAGCCGTGTCAAAAATGTTCCCAAATGTCAATTGTCCATTTGGGAAACTTTTTGACACTTGGGAATGGTGGCCTGGTCCCAGCCGTGTCAAAAATGTTCCCAAATGTCAATTGTCCATTTGGGAAACTTTTTTGACACTTGGGAATGGTGGCCTGGTCCCAGCCGTGTCAAAAATGTTCCCAAATGTCAATTCCCATTTGGGAAACTTTTTTTGACACTTGGGAATGGTGGCCTGGTCCCAGCCGTGTCAAAAATGTTCCCAAATGTCAATTGTCCATTTGGGAAACTTTTTGACACTTGGGAATGGTGGCCTGGTCCCAGCCGTGTCAAAAATGTTCCCAAATGTCAGTATTGTGCCCCTGGTACTCCACAGAAAGACCCAGGGACAGAGAGGGAGCACGTCTTGGCCCATTACTCAGTTTTCAGGCTCTCTTTAGGATTGAGCTCTTCATTCCTTACCCTAAACATCTACCAGGTCAAAGATGGTTAAAATTAAACTAAAATAAACCTCCACTGCACTCTAGGGACCTTCGGGGAACTCACCTAAGCTGCCGTAGACACCCGTGCCCGTGCTGAGGAGATTCCAACCTTCCCATATAACAAACCTCCAGGGGCCCCCAGGGCTCTCGCCCTACCCTCCCGAGGCATCCCCTGCCTGGGCTGAGAAGATTCCCAGCTCCCCTAAAAATCGACCTCCAGGGACCTCCAGGGGCCCCCGGGGCCCTCGCCCTACCCGCCCGAGGCATCCCCTGCCTGGGCTGAGAAGATTCCCAGCTCCCCTAAAAATCGACCTCCAGGGACCTCCAGGGGCCCCCGTGGCCCTCGCCCTACCCGCCCGAGGCATCCCCTGCCTGGCTTGAGTGGATTCCTCACTCCCCTAAAAATCGACCTCCAGGGGCCCCCGGGGCCCTCGCCCTACCCGCCCGAAGCATCCCCTAACTGGGTAAAATTCATGGGAGACCCCTCTCCTGGAGCTCACTGATCTCATGTCGTGCAGGTCCCAGCTGTGTCAAAAATGTTCCCAAATGTCAATTGTCCATTTGGGAAACTTTTTGACACTTGGGAATGGTGGCCTGGTCCCAGCCGTGTCAAAAATGTTCCCAAATGTCAAATGTCCATTTGGGAAACTTTTTGACAAATGGGAATGGTGGCCTTGTCCCAGCCGTGTCAAAAATGTTCCCAAATGTCAATTGTCTTGGGAAACTTTTTGACACTTGGGAATGGTGGCCTGGTCCCAGCCGTGTCAAAAATGTTCCCAAATGTCAATTGTCCATTTGGGAAACTTTTTGACACTTGGGAATGGTGGCCTGGTCCCAGCCGTGTCAAAAATGTTCCCAAATGTCAATTGTCCATTTGGGAAACTTTTTTGACACTTGGGAATGGTGGCCTGGTCCCAGCCGTGTCAAAAATGTTCCCAAATGTCAATTGTCCATTTGGGAAACTTTTTGACACATGGGAATGGTGGCCTGGTCCCAGCCGTGTCAAAAATGTTCCCAAATGTCAGTATTGTGCCCCTGGTACTCTTCAGAAAGACCCAGGGACAGAAAGGGAGGACGTCTTGGCCCATTACTCAGTTTTCAGGCTCTCTTTAGGATTGAGCTCTTCATTCCTTACCCTAAACATCTACCAGGTCAAAGATGGTTAAAATTAAACTAAAATAAACCTCCACTGCACTCTAGGGACCTTCGGGACTCTCACCTAAGCTGCCGCCGAGACACCCCTGCCCGTGCTGAGGAGATTCCAACCTTCCCATATAAAAACCTCCAGGGGCCCCCAGGGCTCTCGCCCCTACCCTCCCGAGGCATCCCCTGCCTGGGCTGAGAAGATTCCCAGCTCCCCTAAAAATCAGGGACCTCCAGGGACCTCCAGGGGCCCCCGTGGCCTCGCCCCCCGCCCGAGGCATCCCCTGCCTGGGCTGAGAAGATTCCCAGCTCCCCTAAAAATCGACCTCCAGGGACCTCCAGGGGCCCCGGGCCCTCGCCCTACCCGCCCGAGGCATCCCCTGCCTGGCTGAGTGGATTCCCAGCTCCCCTAAAAATCGACCTCCAGGGACCTCCAGGGGCCCCCGTGGCCCTCGCCCTACCCGCCCGAAGCATCCCCTAACTGGGTAAAATTCATGGGAGACCCCTCTCCTGGAGCTCACTGATCTCATGTCGTGCAGGTCCCAGCTGTGTCAAAAATGTTCCCAAATGTCAATTGTCCATTTGGGAAACTTTTTGACACTTGGGAAGGCCTTTCCCAGCCGTGTCAAAAATGTTCCCAAATGTCAATTGTCCATTTGGGAAACTTTTTGACAAATGGGAATGGTGGCCTTGTCCCAGCCGTGTCAAAAATGTTCCCAAATGTCAATTGTCCATTTGGGAAACTTTTTGACACTTGGGAATGGTGGCCTGGTCCCAGCCGTGTCAAAAATGTTCCCAAATGTCAATTGTCCATTTGGGAAACTTTTTGACACTTGGGAATGGTGGCCTGGTCCCAGCCGTGTCAAAAATGTTCCCAAATGTCAATTGTCCATTTGGGAAACTTTTTGACACTTGGGAATGGTGGCCTGGTCCCAGCCGTGTCAAAAATGTTCCCAAATGTCAATTGTCCATTTGGGAAACTTTTTTTTGACACTTGGGAATGGTGGCCTGGTCCCAGCCGTGTCAAAAATGTTCCCAAATGTCAGTATTGTGCCCCTGGTACTCCACAGAAAGACCCAGGGACAGAAGGGAGCACGTCTTGGCCCATTACTCAGTTTTCAGGCTCTCTTTAGGATTGAGCTCTTCATTCCTTACCCTAAACATCTACCAGGTCAAAGATGGTTAAAATTAAACTAAAATAAACCTCCACTGCACTCTAGGGACCTTCGGGGAACTCACCTAAGCTGCCGTGAGACACCCCTGCCCGTGCTGAGGAGATTCCAACCTTCCCATATAAAAACCTCCAGGGGCCCCCAGGGCTCTCGCCCCTACCCTCCCGAGGCATCCCCTGCCTGGGCTGAGAAGATTCCCAGCTCCCCTAAAAATCGACCTCCAGGGACCTCCAGGGGCCCCGTGGCCCCTCGCCCTACCCGCCCGAGGCATCCCCTGCCTGGGCTGAGAAGATTCCCAGCTCCCCTAAAAATCGACCTCCAGGGACCTCCAGGGGCCCCCGTGGCCCCTCGCCCTACCCCGCCCGAGGCATCCCCTGCCTGGCTGAGTGGATTCCCAGTAAAAAAAACCTCCAGGGACCTCCAGGGGCCCCAGGGCCCCCCCTACCCGCCCGAGGTACCCGCCAAAAGCATCCCCAACTCTAAAAATGGGACTCTCCTGGGCTCCACTGAGAAGGTTTTTCTCAGAGGTGTCAAAAAGTTCCCAAATTGACACTGGTTTCTAACTCTGGTCCACTGAGTTTAAGGTAGTTTTTTCCCAGAGGTGTCAAAAATGTTCCCAAATGTCAATTGTCCATTTGGGAAACTCTGGACACTGAATGTAGTTTTTCTGCAGTCCCAGGTGTCAAAAATGTTCCCAAATGTCAATTGTCCATTTGGGAAACTTTTTTGACACTGGGAATTGGCCTTTTTCTTCAGAGGTGTCAAAAATGTTCCCAAATGTCAATTGTCCATTTGGGAAACTTTTGACAATGGGAATGGTGGCCTGGTTTCAAATGTCAATTGGAAACTTTTTCAAAAATGTCAATTGTCCAAAATTTGAACACTTTTTCAAATTAACATTTGGGAATGACACTGGCCTGGTCCCAGAGGTGTCAAAAATGTTCCCAAATGTGTCAAAAATGTTCCCAAATGTCAATTGTCCATTTGAAAAACTTTTTGACACTTGGGAATGGTGGCCTGGTCCCAGCCGTGTCAAAAATGTTCCCAAATGTCAGTATTGTGCCCCTGGTACTCCACAGAAAGACCCAGGGACAGAGGGAGCACGTCTTGGCCCATTACTCAGTTTTCAGGCTCTCTTTAGGATTGAGCTCTTCATTCCTTACCCTAAACATCTACCAGGTCAAAGATGGTTAAAATTAAACTAAAATAAACCTCCACTGCACTCTAGGGACCTTGGGAACTCACCTAGTAGCTGCAGAGGTGTCAACCCCTGCCCGTGCTGAGGAGATTCCAACCTTCCCATATAAAAAACCTCCAGGGGCCCCCAGGGCTAGCTCGCCCTACCCTCCCGAGGCATCCCCTGCCTGGGCTGAGAAGATTCCCAGCCTTGGTTAAAAATCGACCTCCAGGGACCTCCAGGGGCCCCGTGGCCCAAATGCTAATGACGCCCGAGGCATCCCCTGCCTGGGCTGAGAAGATTCCCAGCTCCCTAAAAAAAATCGACCTCCCAGGGACCTCCAGGGCCCCCGTGGCCCTAATGAAATTAGGCATGGTCCCTGGATTCCCTTTTTTTTCTCCCAGAGGTGTCAAAAAGTTTCCCAAATGGACACTTGGTTACAGTAGTAACCACAGGTACTGTGAATGAGCATCCCCAAAGGGTTTCCCAAATTCACTTGGTTACTGATGTAACTCTGGTCCACTGAGTAAGGGCCTGGTTTTCTTCAAGGTGTCAAAAAGTGTCCCAAATGGACATTGGTTAATTACAAAAAACTCTGGTCCTCTGATTCCCTTCTTTTTTTCTTCAGAGGTGTCAAAAAGTTTCCCAAATGGACACTTGGTTACAGTAGTAACTCTGGTCCACTTAGTAAGGTAGATTTTCTTCAGAGGTGTCAAAAGTGTCCCAAATTGACACTTGGTTATCAAATTAACTCTGGTACACTGAGTTTATTAGTTTTTTCTCCAGAGGTTTCAAAAAGTGCCCCAAATGCTCACTTGGTTACTAAGTAAGCCTGGTCAACTGAGTTCAGTATTTTTCTTCCAGAGGTGTCAAAAGCCTGGTCAACTGAGTTCAGTAGATTTTTTTTTCTGCAGAGGTGTCAAAAAGTGTCCCAAATGGACAGTTGGTAATGAAATAACTCTGGTCCTCTGATTCCCTTCTTTTTTTTCTTCAGAGGTGTCAAAAGTTTCCCAAATGGACACTTGGTTACAGTAAGTAACCACAGGTACTGTGAATGATCGGGTTCCTTTGTTTCAAAGGGTTTCCCAAATAGATACTTGGTTACTGATGTAACTCTGGTCCACTGAGTAAGGTAGTTTTTGCCCCAAATGGACATTGGTTAATGAAAAAACTCTGGTCCTCTGATTCCCTTTTTTTTTTCTTCAGAGGTGTCAAAAGTTTCCCAAATGGACACTTGGTTACAGTAGTAACTCTGGTCCACTTAGTAAGGTAGATTTTCTTCAGAGGTGTCAAAAAGTGTCCCAAATTGACACTTGGTTATCAAATTAACTCTGGTACACTGAGTTTATTAGTTTTTTCTCCAGAGGTTTCAAAAAGTGCCCCAAATGCTCACTTGGTTACTAAAGTAAGCCTGGTCAACTGAGTTCAGTAGTTTTTTCTGCAGAGGTGTCAAAAAGTGTCCCAAATGGAAGTTGGTAATGAAATAACTATGGTCCTCTGATTCCCTTCTTTTTTTTTTCTTCAGAGGTGTCAAAAAGTTTCCCAAATGGACACTTGGTTACAGTAGTAACCACAGGTACTGTGAATGAGCGGGTTCCTTTGTTTCAAAGGGTTTCCCAAATAGATACTTGGTTACTGATGTAACTCTGGTCCACTGAGTAAGGTAGTTTTTGCCCCAAATGGACATTGGTTAATGAAAAAACTCTGGTCCTCTGATTCCCTTTTTTTTCTTCAGAGGTGTCAAAAAGTTTCCCAAATGGACACTTGGTTACAGTAGTAACTCTGGTCCACTTAGTAAGGTAGATTTTCTTCAGAGGTGTCAAAAAGTGTCCCAAATTGACACTTGGTTATCAAATTAACTCTGGTACACTGAGTTTATTAGTTTTTTCTCCAGAGGTGTCAAAAAGTGCCCCAAATGCTCACTTGGTTACTAAAGTAAGCCTGGTCAACTGAGTTCAGTAGTTTTTTCTGCAGAGGTGTCAAAAAGTGTCCCAAATGGAAGTTGGTAATGAAATAACTCTGGTCCTCTGATTCCCTTCTTTTTCTTCAGAGGTGTCAAAAAGTTTCCCAAATGGACACTTGGTTACAGTAGTAACCACAGGTACTGTGAATGATCTTGGTGTTCCTTTGTTTCAAATGGGTTTCCCAAATCAAAAAGATACTTGGTTACTGATGTGACTTTCTGGTCCACTGAGTGAAAGGTAGTTTTTGCCCCAAATGGACATTGGTTAATGAAAAAACTCTGGTCCTCTGATTCCCTTCTTTTTTCTTCAGAGGTGTCAAAAAGTTTCCCAAATGGACACTTGGTTACAGTAGTAACTCTGGTCCACTTAGTAAGGTAGATTTTCTTCAGAGGTGTGTCAAAAAGTGTCCCAAATTGACACTTGGTTATCAAATTAACTCTGGTACACTGAGTTTATTAGTTTTTTCTCCAGAGGTGTCAAAAAGTGCCCCAAATGCTCACTTGGTTACTAAAGTAAGCCTGGTCAACTGAGTTCAGTAGTTTTTTCTGCAGAGGTGTCAAAAAGTGTCCCAAATGGAAGTTGGTAATGAAATAACTCTGGTCCTCTGATTCCCTTCTTTTTTCTTCAGAGGTGTCAAAAAGTTTCCCAAATGGACACTTGGTTACAGTAGTAACCACAGGTACTGTGAATGATCGGTTTCCTTTGTTTCAAAGGGTTTCCCAAATAGATACTTGGTTACTGATGTAACTCTGGTCCACTGAGTAAGGTAGTTTTTTGCCCCAAATGGACATTGGTTAATGAAAAACTCTGGTCCTCTGATTCCCTTCTTTTTTTCTTCAGAGGTGTCAAAAAGTTTCCCAAATGGACACTTGGTTACAGTAGTAACTCTGGTCCACTTAGTAAGGTAGATTTTCTTCAGAGGTGTCAAAAAGTGTCCCAAATTGACACTTGGTTATCAAATTAACTCTGGTACACTGAGTTTATTAGTTTTTTCTCCAGAGGTTTCAAAAAGTGCCCCAAATGCTCACTTGGTTACTAAAGTAAGCCTGGTCAACTGAGTTCAGTAGTTTTTTCTGCAGAGGTGTCAAAAAGTGTCCCAAATGGAAGTTGGTAATGAAATAACTCTGGTCCTCTGATTCCCTTCTTTTTTTCTTCAGAGGTGTCAAAAAGTTTCCCAAATGGACACTTGGTTACAGTAGTAACCACAGGTACTGTGAATGAGCGGGTTCCTTTGTTTCAAAGGGTTTCCCAAATAGATACTTGGTTACTGATGTAACTCTGGTCCACTGAGTAAGGTAGTTTTTGCCCCAAATGGACATTGGTTAATGAAAAAACTCTGGTCCTCTGATTCCCTTTTTTTTCTTCAGAGGTGTCAAAAGTTCCCAAATGGACACTTGGTTACAGTAGTAACTCTGGTCCACTTAGTAAGGTAGATTTTCTTCAGAGGTGTCAAAAAGTTCCCAAATTGACACTTGGTTATCAAATTAACTCTGGTACACTGAGTTTATTAGTTTTTTCTCCAGAGGTGTCAAAAAGTGCCCCAAATGCTCACTTGGTTACTAAAGTAAGCCTGGTCAACTGAGTTCAGTAGTGCAGAGGTGTCAAAAAGTGTCCCAAATGGAAGTTGGTAATGAAATAACTCTGGTCCTCTGATTCCCTTCTTTTTTCTTCAGAGGTGTCAAAAAGTTTCCCAAATGGACACTTGGTTACAGTAGTAACTCTGGTCCACTTAGTAAGGTAGATTTTCTTCAGAGGTGTCAAAAAGTGTCCCAAATTGACACTTGGTTATCAAATTAACTCTGGTACACTGAGTTTATTAGTTTTTTCTCCAGAGGTTTCAAAAAGTGCCCCAAATGCTCACTTGGTTACTAAAGTAAGCCTGGTCAACTGAGTTCAGTAGTTTTTTCTGCAGAGGTGTCAAAAAGTGTCCCAAATGGAAGTTGGTAATGAAATAACTCTGGTCCTCTGATTCCCTTCTTTTTTTCTTCAGAGGTGTCAAAAAGTTTCCCAAATGGACACTTGGTTACAGTAGTAACCACAGGTACTGTGAATGATCGGGTTCCTTTGTTTCAAAGGGTTTCCCAAATAGATACTTGGTTACTGATGTAACTCTGGTCCACTGAGTAAGGTAGTTTTTGCCCCAAATGGACATTGGTTAATTAATGAAAAACTCTGGTCCTCTGATTCCCTTCTTTTTTTCTTCAGAGGTGTCAAAAAGTTTCCCAAATGGACACTTGGTTACAGTAGTAACTCTGGTCCACTTAGTAAGGTAGATTTTCTTCAGAGGTGTCAAAAAGTATCCCAAATTGACACTTGGTTATCAAATTAACTCTGGTACACTGAGTTTATTAGTTTTTTCTCCAGAGGTGTCAAAAAGTGCCCCAAATGCTCACTTGGTTACTAAAGTAAGCCTGGTCAACTGAGTTCAGTAGTTTTTTCTGCAGAGGTGTCAAAAAGTGTCCCAAATGGAAGTTGGTAATGAAATAACTATGGTCCTCTGATTCCCTTCTTTTTCTTCAGAGGTGTCAAAAAGTTTCCCAAATGGACACTTGGTTACAGTAGTAACCACAGGTACTGTGAATGAGCGGGTTCCTTTGTTTCAAAGGGTTTCCCAAATAGATACTTGGTTTACTGATGTAACTCTGGTCCACTGAGTAAGGTAGTTTTTGCCCCAAATGGACATTGGTTAATGAAAAAACTCTGGTCCTCTGATTCCCTTTTTTTCTTCAGAGGTGTCAAAAAGTTTCCCAAATGGACACTTGGTTACAGTAGTAACTCTGGTCCACTTAGTAAGGTAGATTTTCTTCAGAGGTGTCAAAAGTATCCCAAATTGACACTTGGTTATCAAATTAACTCTGGTACACTGAGTTTATTAGTTTTTTCTCCAGAGGTGTCAAAAAGTGCCCCAAATGCTCACTTGGGACTAAAGTAAGCCTGGTCAACTGAGTTCAGTAGTTTTTTCTGCAGAGGTGTCAAAAAGTGTCCCAAATGGAAGTTGGTAATGAAATAACTCTGGTCCTCTGATTCCCTTCTTTTTCTTCAGAGGTGTCAAAAAGTTTCCCAAATGGACACTTGGTTACAGTAGTAACCACAGGTACTGTGAATGAGCGGTTTCCTTTGTTTCAAAGGGTTTCCCAAAAGATACTTGGTTACTGATGTAACTCTGGTCCACTGAGTAAGGTAGTTTTTTTGCCCCAAAAATGTCCCAAACATTGGTTAATGAAAAAACTCTGGTCCTCTGAGTTTTTTTTTCTTCAGAGGTGTCAAAAGTTTCCCAAATGGACACTTGGTTACAGTAGTAACTCTGGTCCACTTAGTAAGGTAGATTTTCTTCAGAGGTGTCAAAAAGTTTCCCAAATTGACACTTGGTTATCAAATTAACTCTGGTACACTGAGTTTAGTTTTTTTTTTCTCCAGAGGTGTCAAAAAGTGCCCCAAATGCTCACTTGGTTACTAAAGTAAGCCTGGTCAACTGAGTTCAGTTTTTTTTCTGCAGAGGTGTTTGTCCCAAATGGACATTTGTTAATGAAATAACTCTGGTCCTCTGATTCCCTTTTTTTCTTCAGAGGTGTCAAAAGTTTCCCAAATGGACACTTGGTTACAGTAGTAACCACAGGTACTGTGAATGATCGGTTTCCTTTGTTTCAAAGGGTTTCCCAAATAGATACTTGGTTACTGAACTCTGGTCCACTGAAGGTAGTTTTTGCCCCAAATGGACATTGGTTAATGAAAAACTCTGGTCCTCTGATTCCCTTTTTTTCTTCAGAGGTGTCAAAAAGTTTCCCAAATGGACACTTGTTACAGTAGTAACTCTGGTCCACTTAGTTAGATTTTCTTCAGAGGTTCAAAAAGTATCCCAAATTGACACTTGGTTATCAAATTAACTCTGGTACACTGAGTTTATTAGTTTTTTCTCCAGAGGTGTCAAAAAGTGCCCCAAATGCTCACTTGGTTACTAAAGTAAGCCTGGTCAACTGAGTTCAGTAGTTTTTTCTGCAGAGGTGTCAAAAAGTGTCCCAAATGGAGTTGGTAATGAAATAACTCTGGTCCTCTGATTCCCTTTTTTTTTCTTCAGAGGTGTCAAAAAGTTTCCCAAATGGACACTTGGTTACAGTAGTAACCACAGGTACTGTGAATGATCGGGTTCCTTTGTTTCAAAGGGTTTCCCAAATAGATACTTGGTTACTGATGTAACTCTGGTCCACTGAGTAAGGTAGTTTTTGCCCCAAATGGACATTGGTTAATGAAAAACTCTGGTCCTCTGATTCCCTTTTTTTCTTCAGAGGTGTCAAAAAGTTTCCCAAATGGACACTTGGTTACAGTAGTAACTCTGGTCCACTTAGTAAGGTAGATTTTCTTCAGAGGTGTCAAAAAGTATCCCAAATTGACACTTGGTTATCAAATTAACTCTGGTACACTGAGTTTATTAGTTTTTTCTCCAGAGGTGTCAAAAAGTGCCCCAAATGCTCACTTGGTTACTAAAGTAAGCCTGGTCAACTGAGTTCAGTAGTTTTTTCTGCAGAGGTGTCAAAAAGTGTCCCAAATGGAAGTTGGTAATGAAATAACTATGGTCCTCTGATTCCCTTCTTTTTTTCTTCAGAGGTGTCAAAAAGTTTCCCAAATGGACACTTGGTTACAGTAGTAACCACAGGTACTGTGAATGAGCGGGTTCCTTTGTTTCAAAGGGTTTCCCAAATAGATACTTGGTTACTGATGTAACTCTGGTCCACTGAGTAAGGTAGTTTTTGCCCCAAATGGACATTGGTTAATGAAAAACTCTGGTCCTCTGATTCCCTTCTTTTTCTTCAGAGGTGTCAAAAGTTTCCCAAATGGACACTTGGTTACAGTAGTAGCTCTGGTCCACTTAGTAAGGTAGATTTTCTTCAGAGGTGTCAAAAAGTATCCCAAATTGACACTTGGTTATCAAATTAACTCTGGTACACTGAGTTTATTAGTTTTTTCTCCAGAGGTGTCAAAAAGTGCCCCAAATGCTCACTTGGTTACTAAAGTAAGCCTGGGCAACTGAGTTCAGTTTTTTTTTCTGCAGAGGTGTCAAAAAGTGTCCCAAATGGAAGTTGGTAATGAAATAACTCTGGTCCTCTGATTCCCTTCTTTTTTTCTTCAGAGGTGTCAAAAAGTTTCCCAAATGGACACTTGGTTACAGTAGTAACCACAGGTACTGTGAATCGGTTTTTTCTTCAGAGGTTTCAAAAAAGTTACTGATGTAACTCTGGTCCACTGAAAGGTAGTTTTTGCCCCAAATGGACATTGGTTAATGAAAAACTCTGGTCCTCTGATTCCCTTTTTTTTCTTCAGAGGTGTCAAAAAGTTTCCCAAATGGACACTTGGTTACAGTAGTAACTCTGGTCCACTTAGTAAGGTAGATTTTCTTCAGAGGTGTCAAAAAGTGTCCCAAATTGACACTTGGTTATCAAATTAACTCTGGTACACTGAGTTTATTAGTTTTTTCTCCAGAGGTTTCAAAAAGTGCCCCAAATGCTCACTTGGTTACTAAAGTAAGCCTGGTCAACTGAGTTCAGTAGTTTTTTCTGCAGAGGTGTCAAAAAGTGTCCCAAATGGAAGTTGGTAATGAAATAACTCTGGTCCTCTGATCCCTTCTTTTTCTTCAGAGGTGTCAAAAAGTTTCCCAAATGGACACTTGGTTACAGTAGTAACCACAGGTACTGTGAATGATCGGTTCCTTTGTTTCAAAGGGTTTCCCAAATAGATACTTGGTTACTGATGTGACTCTGGTCCACTGAGTAAGGTAGTTTTTGCCCCAAATGGACATTGGTTAATGAAAAAACTCTGGTCCTCTGATTCCCTTCTTTTTTTTCTTCAGAGGTGTCAAAAGTTTCCCAAATGGACACTTGGTTACAGTAGTAACTCTGGTCCACTTAGTAAGGTAGATTTTCTTCAGAGGTGTCAAAAGTGTCCCAAATTGACACTTGGTTATCAAATTAACTCTGGTACACTGAGTTTATTAGTTTTTTCTCCAGAGGTGTCAAAAAGTGCCCCAAATGCTCACTTGGTTACTAAAGTAAGCCTGGTCAACTGAGTTCAGTAGTTTTTTCTGCAGAGGTGTCAAAAAGTGTCCCAAATGGAAGTTGGTAATGAAATAACTCTGGTCCTCTGATTCCCTTTTTTTCTTCAGAGGTGTCAAAAAGTTTCCCAAATGGACACTTGGTTACAGTAGTAACCACAGGTACTGTGAATGATCGGTTTCCTTTGTTTCAAAGGGTTTCCCAAATAGATACTTGGTTACTGATGTAACTCTGGTCCACTGAGTAAGGTAGTTTTTGCCCCAAATGGACATTGGTTAATGAAAAACTCTGGTCCTCTGATTCCCTTCTTTTTTCTTCAGAGGTGTCAAAAGTTTCCCAAATGGACACTTGGTTACAGTAGTAGCTCTGGTCCACTTAGTAAGGTAGATTTTCTTCAGAGGTGTCAAAAGTATCCCAAATTGACACTTGGTTATCAAATTAACTCTGGTACACTGAGTTTATTAGTTTTTTCTCCAGAGGTGTCAAAAAGTGCCCCAAATGCTCACTTGGTTACTAAAGTAAGCCTGGTCAACTGAGTTCAGTAGTTTTTTCTGCAGAGGTGTCAAAAGTGTCCCAAATGGAAGTTGGTAATGAAATAACTATGGTCCTCTGATTCCCTTTTTTTTCTTCAGAGGTGTCAAAAGTTTCCCAAATGGACACTTGGTTACAGTAGTAACCACAGGTACTGTGAATGAGCGGGTTCCTTTGTTTCAAAGGGTTTCCCAAATAGATACTTGGTTACTGATGTAACTCTGGTCCACTGAGTAAGGTAGTTTTTGCCCCAAATGGACATTGGTTAATGAAAAACTCTGGTCCTCTGATTCCCTTCTTTTTTTCTTCAGAGGTGTCAAAAAGTTTCCCAAATGGACACTTGGTTACAGTAGTAGCTCTGGTCCACTTAGTAAGGTAGATTTTCTTCAGAGGTGTCAAAAAGTATCCCAAATTGACACTTGGTTATCAAATTAACTCTGGTACACTGAGTTTATTAGTTTTTTCTCCAGAGGTGTCAAAAAGTGCCCCAAATGCTCACTTGGTTACTAAAGTAAGCCTGGTCAACTGAGTTCAGTAGTTTTTTCTGCAGAGGTGTCAAAAAGTGTCCCAAATGGAAGTTGGTAATGAAATAACTCTGGTCCTCTGATTCCCTTCTTTTTCTTCAGAGGTGTCAAAAGTTTCCCAAATGGACACTTGGTTACAAAGTAACTCTGGTCCACTGAGTAATTAGATTTTCTTCAGAGGTGTTTTTCAAAAAGTAATGAAAAATTGACACTTGTTATCAAATTAACTCTGGTACACTGAGTTTACTTAGTAGTTTTTCTTTTTCTCCCAGACTTGGTTTCAAATTAAACACTGAGTTTATTGTTTTTTCTCCAGAGGTGTCAAAAAGTGCCCCAAATGCTCACTTGGTTACTAAAGTAAGCCTGGTCAACTGAGTTCAGTAGTTTTTTCTGCAGAGGTGTCAAAAAGTTGTCCCAAATGGAAGTTGGTAATGAAATAACTCTGGTCCTCTGATTCCCTTTTTTTTCTTCAGAGGTGTCAAAAAGTTTCCCAAATGGACACTTGGTTACAGTAGTAACCACAGGTACTGTGAATGATCGGGTTCCTTTGTTTCAAAGGGTTTCCAAATAGATACTTGGTTACTGATGTAACTCTGGTCCACTGAGTAAGGTAGTTTTTGCCCCAAATGGACATTGGTTAATGAAAAACTCTGGTCCTCTGATTCCCTTTTTTTTTTCTTCAGAGGTGTCAAAAAGTTTCCCAAATGGACACTTGGTTACAGTAGTAACTCTGGTCCACTTAGTAAGGTAGATTTTCTTCAGAGGTGTCAAAAAGTGTCCCAAATTGACACTTGGTTATCAAATTAACTCTGGTACACTGAGTTTATTAGTTTTTTCTCCAGAGGTTTCAAAAAGTGCCCCAAATGCTCACTTGGTTACTAAAGTAAGCCTGGTCAACTGAGTTCAGTAGTTTTTTCTGCAGAGGTGTCAAAAAGTGTCCCAAATGGAAGTTGGTAATGAAATAACTCTGGTCCTCTGATTCCCTTCTTTTTTTCTTCAGAGGTGTCAAAAGTTTCCCAAATGGACACTTGGTTACAGTAGTAACCACAGGTACTGTGAATGATCGGTTCCTTTGTTTCAAAGGGTTTCCCAAATAGATACTTGGTTACTGATGTGACTCTGGTCCACTGAGTAAGGTAGTTTTTGCCCCAAATGGACATTGGTTAATGAAAAACTCTGGTCCTCTGATTCCCTTCTTTTTCTTCAGAGGTGTCAAAAAGTTTCCCAAATGGACACTTGGTTACAGTAGTAGCTCTGGTCCACTTAGTAAGGTAGATTTTCTTCAGAGGTGTCAAAAGTATCCCAAATTGACACTTGGTTATCAAATTAACTCTGGTACACTGAGTTTATTAGTTTTTTCTCCAGAGGTGTCAAAAAGTGCCCCAAATGCTCACTTGGTTACTAAAGTAAGCCTGGTCAACTGAGTTCAGTAGTTTTTTCTGCAGAGGTGTCAAAAAGTGTCCCAAATGGAAGTTGGTAATGAAATAACTCTGGTCCTCTGATTCCCTTCTTTTTTTCTTCAGAGGTGTCAAAAGTTTCCCAAATGGACACTTGGTTACAGTAGTAACCACAGGTACTGTGAATGAGCGGGTTCCTTTGTTTCAAAGGGTTTCCCAAATAGATACTTGGTTACTGATGTAACTCTGGTCCACTGAGTAAGGTAGTTTTTGCCCCAAATGAACATTGGTTAATGAAAAACTCTGGTCCTCTGATTCCCTTCTTTTTTTCTTCAGAGGTGTCAAAAAGTTTCCCAAATGGACACTTGGTTACAGTAGTAACTCTGGTCCACTTAGTAAGGTAGATTTTCTTCAGAGGTGTCAAAAGTATCCCAAATTGACACTTGGTTATCAAATTAACTCTGGTACACTGAGTTTATTAGTTTTTTCTCCAGAGGTGTCAAAAAGTGCCCCAAATGCTCACTTGGTTACTAAATGCTGGTCAACTGACAGTAGTTTTTTTGCAGAGGTGTCAAAAAGTGTCCCAAATGGAAGTTGGTAATGAAAAACTCTGGTCCTCTGATTCCCTTCTTTTTTTCTTCAGAGGTGTCAAAAGTTTCCCAAATGGACACTTGGTTACTGGTCAACTGAGTTCAGTAGTTAATGAAAAAACTCTTTTTTCTTCAGAGGTGTCAAAAAGTGTCCCAAATGGAACTTGGTTACAGTAGTAACTCTGGTCCACTTAGTCCCTTTTTTTTCTTCAGAGGTGTCAAAAAGTGTCCCAAATTGACACTTGGTTATCAAATTAACTCTGGTACACTGAGTTTATTAGTTTTTTCTCCAGAGGTTTCAAAAAGTGCCCCAAATGCTCACTTGGTTACTAAAGTAAGCCTGGTCAACTGAGTTCAGTAGTTTTTTCTGCAGAGGTGTCAAAAAGTGTCCCAAATGGAAGTTGGTAATGAAATAACTCTGGTCCTCTGATTCCCTTTTTTTCTTCAGAGGTGTCAAAAGTTTCCCAAATGGACACTTGGTTACAGTAGTAACCACAGGTACTGTGAATGATCGGGTTCCTTTGTTTCAAAGGGTTTCCCAAATAGATACTTGGTTACTGATGTAACTCTGGTCCACTGAGTAAGGTAGTTTTTGCCCCAAATGGACATTGGTTAATGAAAAACTCTGGTCCTCTGATTCCCTTCTTTTCTTCAGAGGTGTCAAAAAGTTTCCCAAATGGACACTTGGTTACAGTAGTAACTCTGGTCCACTTAGTAAGGTAGATTTTCTTCAGAGGTGTCAAAAAGTATCCCAAATTGACACTTGGTTATCAAATTAACTCTGGTACACTGAGTTTATTAGTTTTTTCTCCAGAGGTGTCAAAAAGTGCCCCAAATGCTCACTTGGTTACTAAAGTAAGCCTGGTCAACTGAGTTCAGTAGTTTTTTCTGCAGAGGTGTCAAAAAGTGTCCCAAATGGAAGTTGGTAATGAAATAACTATGGTCCTCTGATTCCCTTCTTTTTTTCTTCAGAGGTGTCAAAAAGTTTCCCAAATGGACACTTGGTTACAGTAGTAACCACAGGTACTGTGAATGATCGGTTTCCTTTGTTTCAAAGGGTTTCCCAAATAGATACTTGGTTACTGATGTAACTCTGGTCCACTGAGTAAGGTAGTTTTTGCCCCAAATGGACATTGGTTAATGAAAAACTCTGGTCCTCTGATTCCCTTCTTTTTTTCTTCAGAGGTGTCAAAAGTTTCCCAAATGGACACTTGGTTACAGTAGTAACTCTGGTCCACTTAGTAAGGTAGATTTTCTTCAGAGGTGTCAAAAAGTATCCCAAATTGACACTTGGTTATCAAATTAACTCTGGTACACTGAGTTTATTAGTTTTTTCTCCAGAGGTGTCAAAAAGTGGCCCAAATGCTCACTTGGTTACTAAAGTAAGCCTGGTCAACTGAGTTCAGTAGTTTTTTCTGCAGAGGTGTCAAAAAGTGTCCCAAATGGAAGTTGGTAATGAAATAACTATGGTCCTCTGATTCCCTTCTTTTTTTCTTCAGAGGTGTCAAAAAGTTTCCCAAATGGACACTTGGTTACAGTAGTAACCACAGGTACTGTGAATGAGCGGGTTCCTTTGCTTCAAAGGGTTTCCCAAATAGATACTTGGTTACTGATGTAACTCTGGTCCACTGAGTAAGGTAGTTTTTGCCACTGAAAGGTAGTTTTTGCCCAATGGACATTGGTTAATGAAAAACTCTGGTCCTCTGATTCCCTTTTTTTCTTCAGAGGTGTCAAAAAGTTTCCCAAATGGACACTTGGTTACAGTAGTAAGCTCTGGTCCACTTAGTAAGGTAGATTTTCTTCAGAGGTGTCAAAAAGTTTCCCAAATTGACACTTGGTTATCAAATTAACTCTGGTACACTGAGTTTATTAGTTTTTTCTCCAGAGGTGTCAAAAAGTGCCCCAAATGCTCACTTGGTTACTAAAGTAAGCCTGGTCAACTGAGTTCAGTAGTTTTTTCTGCAGAGGTGTCAAAAAGTGTCCCAAATGGAAGTTGGTAATGAAATAACTCTGGTCCTCTGATTCCCTTCTTTTTCTTCAGAGGTGTCAAAAAGTTTCCCAAATGGACACTTGGTTACAGTAGTAACTCTGGTCCACTTAGTAAGGTGATTTTCTTCAAAAAGTGTCCCAAATTGACACTTGGTTATCAAATTAACTCTGGTACACTGAGTTTATTAGTTTTTTCTCCAGAGGTTTCAAAAAGTGCCCCAAATGCTCACTTGGTTACTAAAGTAAGCCTGGTCAACTGAGTTCAGTAGTTTTTTCTGCAGAGGTGTCAAAAGTGTCCCAAATGGAAGTTGGTAATGAAATAACTCTGGTCCTCTGATTCCCTTCTTTTTCTTCAGAGGTGTCAAAAAGTTTCCCAAATGGACACTTGGTTACAGTAGTAACCACAGGTACTGTGAATGATCGGGTTCCTTTGTTTCAAAGGGTTTCCCAAATAGATACTTGGTTACTGATGTAACTCTGGTCCACTGAGTAAGGTAGTTTTTGCCCCAAATGGACATTGGTTAATGAAAAACTCTGGTCCTCTGATTCCCTTCTTTTTTTTCTTCAGAGGTGTCAAAAAGTTTCCCAAATGGACACTTGGTTACAGTAGTAACTCTGGTCCACTTAGTAAGGTAGATTTTCTTCAGAGGTGTCAAAAGTGTCCCAAATTGACACTTGGTTATCAAATTAACTCTGGTACACTGAGTTTATTAGTTTTTCTCCAGAGGTTTCAAAAAGTGCCCCAAATGCTCACTTGGTTACTAAAGTAAGCCTGGTCAACTGAGTTCAGTAGTTTTTTCTGCAGAGGTGTCAAAAAGTGTCCCAAATGGAAGTTGGTAATGAAATAACTCTGGTCCTCTGATTCCCTTCTTTTTTTTTTCTTCAGAGGTGTCAAAAAGTTTCCCAAATGGACACTTGGTTACAGTAGTAACCACAGGTACTGTGAATGATCGGTTTCCTTTGTTTCAAAGGGTTTCCCAAATAGATACTTGGTTACTGATGTAACTCTGGTCCACTGAGTAAGGTAGTTTTGCCCCAAATGGACATTGGTTAATGAAAAACTCTGGTCCTCTGATTCCCTTTTTTTCTTCAGAGGTGTCAAAAAGTTTCCCAAATGGACACTTGGTTACAGTAGTAGCTCTGGTCCACTTAGTAAGGTAGATTTTCTTCAGAGGTGTCAAAAGTATCCCAAATTGACACTTGGTTATCAAATTAACTCTGACACTGAGTTTATTAGTTTTTTTTCTCCAGAGGTGTCAAAAAGTGCCCCAAATGCTCACTTGGTTACTAAAGTAAGCCTGGTCAACTGAGTTCAGTAGTTTTTTCTGCAGAGGTGTCAAAAAGTGTCCCAAATGGAAGTTGGTAATGAAATAACTATGGTCCTCTGATTCCCTTCTTTTTTCTTCAGAGGTGTCAAAAAGTTTCCCAAATGGACACTTGGTTACAGGAGTAACCACAGGTACTGTGAATGAGCGGGTTCCTTTGCTTCAAAGGGTTTCCCAAATAGATACTTGCTTACTGATGTAACTCTGGTCCACTGAGTAAGGTAGTTTTTGCCCCAAATGAACATTGGTTAATGAAAAAACTCTGGTCCTCTGATTCCCTTCTTTTTTCTTCAGAGGTGTCAAAAAGTTTCCCAAATGGACACTTGGTTACAGTAGTAGCTCTGGTCAACTTAGTAAGGTAGATTTTCTTCAGAGGTGTCAAAAAGTATCCCAAATTGACACTTGGTTATCAAATTAACTCTGGTACACTGAGTTTATTAGTTTTTTCTCCAGAGGTGTCAAAAAGTGCCCCAAATGCTCACTTGGTTACTAAAGTAAGCCTGGTCAACTGAGTTCAGTAGTTTTTTCTGCAGAGGTGTCAAAAAGTGTCCCAAATGGAAGTTGGTAATGAAATAACTCTGGTCCTCTGATTCCCTTCTTTTTCTTCAGAGGTGTCAAAAAGTTTCCCAAATTGACACTTGGTTATCAAATTAACTCTGGTACACTGAGTTTATTAATTTTTTCTCCTTTGTTTCAAAGGGTGCCCCAAATGATACTTGGTTACTAAATGTAACCTGGTCAACTGAGTTCAGTAGTTTTTTTTGTCAAAAAGTTGTCCCAAATGGACATTGGTAATGAAAAACTCTGGTCCTCTGATTCCCTTCTTTTTCTTCAGAGGTGTCAAAAAGTTTCCCAAATGGACACTTGGTTACAGTAGTAACCACAGGTACTGTGAATGATCGGGTTCCTTTGCTTCAAAGGGTTTCCCAAATAGATACTTGCTTACTGATGTAACTCTGGTCCACTGAGTAAGGTAGTTTTTGCCCCAAATGAACATTGGTTAATGAAAAAACTCTGGTCCTCTGATTCCCTTCTTTTTTCTTCAGAGGTGTCAAAAAGTTTCCCAAATGGACACTTGGTTACAGTAGTAACTCTGGTCCACTTAGTAAGGTAGATTTTCTTCAGAGGTGTCAAAAAGTGTCCCAAATTGACACTTGGTTATCAAATTAAATCTGGTGCACTGAGTTTATTAGTTTTTTCTCCAGAGATTTCAAAAAGTGCCTCAAATGCTCACTTGGTTACTAAAGTAAGCCTGGTCAACTGAGTTCAGTAGTTTTTTCTGCAGAGGTGTCAAAAAGTGTCCCAAATGGAAGTTGGTAATGAAATAACTATGGTCCTCTGATTCCCTTCTTTTTCTTCAGAGGTGTCAAAAAGTTTCCCAAATGGACACTTGTCAAAAGTTTCCCAAATGGACACTTGCTTACAGTAGTAACTCTGGTCCACTTAGTAAGGTAGATTTTCTTCAGAGGTGTCAAAAGTGTCCCAAATTGACACTTGGTTATCAAATTAACTCTGGTACACTGAGTTTATTAGTTTTTTCTCCAGAGGTGTCAAAAAGTGCCCCAAATGCTCACTTGGTTACTAAAGTAAGCCTGGTCAACTGAGTTCAGTTGTTTTTTCTGCAGAGGTGTCAAAAAGTGTCCCAAATGGAAGTTGGTAATGAAATAACTCTGGTCCTCTGATTCCCTTAGATTTTTTTCTTCAGAGGTGTCAAAAGTTTCCCAAATGGACACTTGGTTACAGTAGTAACCACAGGTACTGTGAATGATCGGTTTCCTTTGTTTCAAAGGGTTTCCCAAATAGATACTTGGTTACTGATGTGACTCTGGTCCACTGAGTAAGGTAGTTTTTGCCCCAAATGGACATTGGTTAATGAAAAACTCTGGTCCTCTGATTCCCTTCTTTTTTCTTCAGAGGTGTCAAAAGTTTCCCAAATGGACACTTGGTTACAGTAGTAGCTCTGGTCCACTTAGTAAGGTAGATTTTCTTCAGAGGTGTCAAAAAGTGTCCCAAATTGACACTTGGTTATCAAATTAACTCTGGTACACTGAGTTTATTAGTTTTTTCTCCAGAGGTGTCAAAAAGTGCCCCAAATGCTCACTTGGTTACTAAAGTAAGCCTGGTCAACTGAGTTCAGTAGTTTTTTCTGCAGAGGTGTCAAAAAGTGTCCCAAATGGAAGTTGGTAATGAAATAACTATGGTCCTCTGATTCCCTTCTTTTTTCTTCAGAGGTGTCAAAAAGTTTCCCAAATGGACACTTGGTTACAGTAGTAGCTCTGGTCCACTTAGTAAGGTAGATTTTCTTCAGAGGTGTCAAAAAGTGTCCCAAATTGACACTTGGTTATCAAATTAACTCTGGTACACTGAGTTTATTAGTTTTTTCTCCAGAGGTGTCAAAAAGTGCCCCAAATGCTCACTTGGTTACTAAAGTAAGCCTGGTCAAATGAGTTCAGTAGTTTTTTCTGCAGAGGTGTCAAAAAGTGTCCCAAATGGAAGTTGGTAATGAAATAACTATGGTCCTCTGATTCCCTTCTTTTTTCTTCAGAGGTGTCAAAAAGTTTCCCAAATGGACACTTGGTTACAGGAGTAACCACAGGTACTGTGAATGAGCGGGTTCCTTTGCTTCAAAGGGTTTCCCAAATAGATACTTGCTTACTGATGTAACTCTGGTCCACTGAGTAAGGTAGTTTTTGCCCCAAATGAACATTGGTTAATGAAAAAACTCTGGTCCTCTGATTCCCTTCTTTTTTCTTCAGAGGTGTCAAAAAGTTTCCCAAATGGACACTTGGTTACAGTAGTAACTCTGGTCCATTTAGTAAGGTAGATTTTCTTCAGAGGTGTCAAAAAGTGTCCCAAATTGACACTTGTTTATCAAATTAACTCTGGTACACTGAGTTTATTAGTTTTTTCTCCAGAGGTTTCAAAAAGTGCCCCAAATGCTCACTTGGTTACTAAAGTAAGCCTGGTCAACTGAGTTCAGTAGTTTTTTCTGCAGAGGTGTCAAAAAGTGTCCCAAATGGAAGTTGGTAATGAAATAACTCTGGTCCTCTGATTCCCTTCTTTTTTCTTCAGAGGTGTCAAAAAGTTTCCCAAATGGACACTTGGTTACAGTAGTAACCACAGGTACTGTGAATGAGCGGGTTACTTTGCTTCAAAGGGTTTCCCAAATAGATACTTGGTTACTGAACTCTGGTCCACTGAGTAAGGTAGTTTTTGCCCCAAATGGACATTGGTTAATGAAAAAACTCTGGTCCTCTGATTCCCTTTTTTTTCTTCAGAGGTGTCAAAAAAGTTTCCCAAATGGACACTTGGTTACAGTAGTAACTCTGGTCCACTTAGTAAGGTAGATTTTCTTCAGAGGTGTCAAAAAGTGTCCCAAATTGACACTTGGTTATCAAATTAACTCTGGTACACTGAGTTTATTAGTTTTTTCTCCAGAGGTTTCAAAAAGTGCCCCAAATGCTCACTTGGTTACTAAAGTAAGCCTGGTCAACTGAGTTCAGTAGTTTTTTCTGCAGAGGTGTCAAAAAGTGTCCCAAATGGAAGTTGGTAATGAAATAACTATGGTCCTCTGATTCCCTTTTTCTTCAGAGGTTTTTTTCTTCAGAGGTGTCAAAAGTTTCCCAAATGGACACTTGGTTACAGGAGTAACCACAGGTACTGTGAATGAGTAGTTTTTTCTGCAGAGGTGGTTCCTTTGTTTCAAAGGGTTTCCCAAATAGATACTTGTTACTGATGTAACTCTGGTCCACTGAGTAAGGTAGTTTTTGCCCCAAATGAACATTGGTTAATGAAAAACTCTGGTCCTCTGATTCCCTTTTTTTCTTCAGAGGTGTCAAAAAGTTTCCCAAATGGACACTTGGTTACAGTAGTAACTCTGGTCCATTTAGTAAGGTAGATTTTCTTCAGAGGTGTCAAAAAGTGTCCCAAATTGACACTTGTTTATCAAATTAACTCTGGTACACTGAGTTTATTAGTTTTTTCTCCAGAGGTTTCAAAAAGTGCCCCAAATGCTCACTTGGTTACTAAAGTAAGCCTGGTCAACTGAGTTCAGTAGTTTTTTCTGCAGAGGTGTCAAAAAGTGTCCCAAATGGAAGTTGGTAATGAAATAACTCTGGTCCTCTGATTCCCTTCTTTTTTCTTCAGAGGTGTCAAAAAGTTTCCCAAATGGACACTTGGTTACAGTAGTAACCACAGGTACTGTGAATGATCGGTTTCCTTTGTTTCAAAGGGTTTCCCAAATAGATACTTGGTTACTGATGTGACTCTGGTCCACTGAGTAAGGTAGTTTTTGCCCCAAATGGACATTGGTTAATGAAAAAACTCTGGTCCTCTGATTCCCTTCTTTTTTCTTCAGAGGTGTCAAAAAGTTTCCCAAATGGACACTTGGTTACAGTAGTAACCACAGGTACTGTGAATGAGCGGGTTCCTTTGCTTCAAAGGGTTTCCCAAATAGATACTTGCTTACTGATGTAACTCTGGTCCACTGAGTAAGGTAGTTTTTGCCCCAAATGAACATTGGTTAATAAAAAACTCTGGTCCTCTGATTCCCTTTTTTTTTCTTCAGAGGTGTCAAAAAGTTTCCCAAATGGACACTTGGTTACAGTAGTAACTCTGGTCCACTTAGTAAGGTAGATTTTCTTCAGAGGTGTCAAAAAGTGTCCCAAATTGACACTTGGTTATCAAATTAACTCTGGTACACTGAGTTTATTAGTTTTTTCTCCAGAGATTTCAAAAAGTGCCTCAAATGCTCACTTGGTTACTAAAGTAAGCCTGGTCAACTGAGTTCAGTAGTTTTTTCTGCAGAGGTGTCAAAAAGTGTCCCAAATGGAAGTTGGTAATGAAATAACTATGGTCCTCTGATTCCCTTCTTTTTTCTTCAGAGGTGTCAAAAAGTTTCCCAAATGGACACTTGGTTACAGTAGTAACTCTGGTCCACTTAGTAAGGTAGATTTTCTTCAGAGGTGTCAAAAAGTGTCCCAAATTGAAATTGACACTTGGTTATCAAATTAACTCTGGTACACTGAGTTTATTAGTTTTTCTCCAGAGGTGTCAAAAAGTGCCCCAAATGCTCACTTGGTTACTAAAGTAAGCCTGGTCAACTGAGTTCAGTTGTTTTTTCTGCAGAGGTGTCAAAAAGTGTCCCAAATGGAAGTTGGTAATGAAATAACTATGGTCCTATGATTCCCTTCTTTTTTCTTCAGAGGTGTCAAAAAGTTTCCCAAATGGACACTTGGTTACAGTAGTAACCACAGGTACTGTGAATGAGCGGGTTCCTTTGCTTCAAAGGGTTTCCCAAATAGATACTTGGTTACTGATGTAACTCTGGTCCACTGAGTAAGGTAGTTTTTGCCCCAAATGAACATTGGTTAATGAAAAACTCTGGTCCTCTGATTCCCTTCTTTTTCTTCAGAGGTGTCAAAAGTTTCCCAAATGGACACTTGGTTACAGTAGTAGCTCTGGTCCACTTAGTAAGGTAGATTTTCTTCAGAGGTGTCAAAAAGTATCCCAAATTGACACTTGGTTATCAAATTAACTCTGGTACACTGAGTTTATTAGTTTTTTCTCCAGAGGTGTCAAAAAGTGCCCCAAATGCTCACTTGGTTACTAAAGTAAGCCTGGTCAACTGAGTTCAGTAGTTTTTTCTGCAGAGGTGTCAAAAAGTGTCCCAAATGGAAGTTGGTAATGAAATAACTATGGTCCTCCGATTCCCTTCTTTTTTTCTTCAGAGGTGTCAAAAGTTTCCCAAATGGACACTTGGTTACAGTAGTAACCACAGGTACTGTGAATGAGCGGGTTCCTTTGTTTCAAAGGGTTTCCCAAATAGATACTTGCTTACTGATGTAACTCTGGTCCACTGAGTAAGGTAGTTTTTGCCCCAAATGGACATTGGTTAATGAAAAACTCTGGTCCTCTGATTCCCTTCTTTTTCTTCAGAGGTGTCAAAAAGTTTCCCAAATGGACACTTGGTTACAGTAGTAGCTCAGGTACTTAGTAAGGTAGATTTTCTTTCAAAGGTTTCAAAAAGTATCCCAAATTGTCCACTTGTTTTCAAATTAACATTGGTTAATGAAAAAACACTGGTCCTTGATTCCCTTTTTTTCTTCAGAGGTGTCAAAAAGTTTCCCAAATGGACACTTGGTTACAGTAGTAACCACAGGTACTGTGAATGAGCCTGGTCCAACTGGGTTTCAAATAGATTTTTACTGATGTAACTCTGTCCACTGAAAGTAGTTTTTGCCCCAAATGAACATTGGTTAATGAAAAACTCTGGTCCTCTGATTCCCTTCTTTTTTTCTTCAGAGGTGTCAAAAGTTTCCCAAATGGACACTTGGTTACAGTAGTAGCTCTGGTCCACTTAGTAAGGTAGATTTTCTTCAGAGGTGTCAAAAGTATCTCAAATTGACACTTGTTTATCAAATTAACTCTGGTACACTGAGTTTATTAGTTTTTTCTCCAGAGGTGTCAAAAAGTGCCCCAAATGCTCACTTGGTTACTAAAGTAAGCCTGGTCAACTGAGTTCAGTAGTTTTTTCTGCAGAGGTGTCAAAAAGTGTCCCAAATGGAAGTTGGTAATGAAATAACTATGGTCCTCCGATTCCCTTCTTTTTTCTTCAGAGGTGTCAAAAAGTTTCCCAAATGGACACCTTAAATGTCAAAAAGGTTCCCAATTGGACAGTTGGGTAGAGTAGTAACCACAGGTACTTTGAATGATCGGTTTCCTTTGTATCAACGAGTTTCCCAAATAGACACCTGGTTCAGAAGTAACTCTGGTCAACTTAGTTTTTTAAAAGTTACCCAATTTCAATTCAATTCAACTTTATTTACTTAGTGTCAATATATAAAGGTAATCTCAGAGTACTTTACTTAATAAAGTCAAGATTATGCAAGCATTTAGAGAAAACCCAACAATTCTCTTCAACGGAGAACTCCAGCAGAACCAGGTTCAGGGTGGACGGCCTTTACCGGTAGGGCTGAGTGGAAAGTTAATGTCATACAGTGGTGAAAAATATTCTAAAGTTAAAAGAAGTGTCCCAAAATTAAACTTGTTTAACTGATTCAGGTAGCTTTTTATCTGAAATTGAAACTTGGTTATTGAAATAACTTATCCTCTGATGCAATATTTTTTCTTCAGAGGTGTCAAGAAGTTTCCCAAATGTACACTTGATTACTGAACAAACTCAGGTCCAGATATAGTTTTTCATGAGAAGTGTCAAGAACTTTCCCATATGGACACTTGAAATGTCAAAAAGGTTCCCAAATGGACAGTTGGTTACAGTAGTAACCACAGGTACTGTGAATCATGAGCCTCCTATGTGTCAGAAAGGTTCCCAAATGGCTGTGACATTTGGGAACCTTGGGTTCCCAAATGACAAAAAAGATCCCAAATGGACAACCCATTTGTCACAAATGTTCCCATTTGTCAAAATGACAAATGGGAACCTTTTTGACATTCCAGGGACCAGCTCCGAAATGTCAAAAATGTTCCCAAATGTCACGACCCGAATGTCAAAAATGTTCCCAATTGTCAAAATTACTGCTCCACCTGGTGGCGGAAGTGGGGTACTTTGACAATTGGGAACCCTGTACCAAAACTTTGAAAAATCGCAGAGCGAAAACCGTAAAACATAGCCGCGAGCTCTTTTTCACTCCTGGTAGTTCGGTAAATACTAGGCATTTCCTACTTGGGTTCAGATTTTTCTGGGCTTCGTAGATGCCAGGAAGGGAGAGAC
>JAUPFM010000144.1:0-78514 GCA_033026295.1 Channa striata
CCTTATGTCTTCAGGACATGCTTGTAGTTTGATTAATTTATTTATTTCATCAGGTTTCATAGATAGATATAACTGCGTGTCATCAGCGTAGCAGTGAAAATTTTGTTTTCACAATTCACAAGTGTTTTCTAATAATGTTGCCAAGGGGAGACGTATATAGAGTAAAGAGTATTGGTCCTAACACAGAGCCTTGTGGAATTCCATAACTAACTTTTGTGTATGTGGAAGATTCATCATTAACACGAGCAAATTGGAATCTATCTGATAGATACAATTTAAACCAATTTAGTGCTGTTCCTTTAATTCCAATAACATGTTCTAGTCTCTGTAATAATATTCTGTGATCAATGGTGTCAAATGCAGCACTAAGATCTAGCAGAACTAGTATAGAGACAAGTCCGTTATCTGAAGCCAGAAAAAGATCGTTGGTGACATTAATCAGTGCGGTTTCTGTGCTATGATGAACTCTAAATCCTGACTGAAATTCTTAAACAAGTCGTTTCTGCGCAGGTGGTCACATAATTGCTTTACAACTACTTTTTCAAGTATTTTAGAAATAAAGGGGAGATTGGATATTGGTCTGTAATTGGCAAAGACATCTGGATCCAGACTAGGTTTTTTAAGTAGAGGTTTGATTACAGCTACCTTATAGGCCTTTGGTACATATCCTGTTTGTAAAGATAGATTAATGATATCTAATACGAACGTGTCTAATAAGGGTAGAGCATCTTTGAGCAGTCTAACTGGAATAGGGTCTAGCGGACATGTTGTTGGTTTAGATGCCATACTAGTTGAAGTTAACTCAGCAAGGTCTATGGGCACAAAGCAGTCTAAAAGGGACTGAGGACTTACTGATGATTCTAATTCTCTTGTATTTGTGGGGAGGGTCTGGTGAATTTTATTTCTAATAGCTACGATTTTGTTTCTAATAGCTGTACCATGGAGATCGCCTGTTCAGAATTACTGCGTTCTTTTTTAGAGGGGCAACACTATCAAGTGTAGAACGTAAAGATGCTTCATAATTATCAGTCAGGTAGTCAACTTGTACAGGAGTACAGTTAATGAGGCTACTCTCAGTTATATCAGTACATGTTGAAGTAAATGATGAAGGGATCATTTCCTTAAATTTGTTCATGGTGTTTTCAGATAAACACCTACTGAAGCAAAAATGTTTTCTAGCTGCTGTGTAGTCCAATAAATATAATTCAAATGTTATTAGAAAGTGGTCAGAGAGAACAAAATTATGAGGAAATACTGTTAATTTATCAATTTCAATGCCGTATGTAAGGACAAGTCTAGGGTGTGACTAAAACAATGAGTGGGTTCTTTTACATTGTGAGAAAAACCAATTTAATCTAATAATGAAGTAAATGCCGTGTTGAGGGAGTTACTGTCAGCATCTACATGAATGTTAAAATCGCCGACTATGACGACTTTATCTGCACTAAGCACTAAGTCGGCTAGAAAATCTGAGAATTCAGTCAAAAATTCAGAATAAGGGACTGGAGGACGGTACACAATAAGAAATAGAAGTGGATTTTGAGTTTTCCAAATTGGTTGTGAAAGGCTCAGAGTAAGACTCTCAAATGAGTTATAACTATGTTTAGGTCTAGGGTTTATAGGTAAGCTTGAGTGATAGATTGCTGCTACTCCTCCACCTCGGCCTGAGCTTCTAAGAACATGATAGTTAATATGACTTGGGGGGGTCGACTCATTTAAACGGACATATTCTTCCTTCTGCAACCAGGTTTCAGTGAGACAAAATAAATCGAATTGATGATCGCTTATCAAGTCATTTACTAACAGATATTTAGATGAGAGAGATCTGATATTTAATAATCCACATTTAATTTATTTAGTTTTTTGTTCAGTAAGAGGAGCAGTCCTGATTTTTATTAAGTTATTATGATTAACTCCTCTTGTGATCATTTTTTGTTTGCAAAATTTAGTTAATCGAGGAACAGACAAAGTTTCTATAGGAATGTGGGAGTTGTGGGGACATATTCATATTCTTCCTTCTGCAGCCAAGTTTCTGTGAGACAAAATAAATCGAATTAATGATCGCTTATCAAGTCATTAACAGAGGTTTAGATGCACTCACTCTCATATTTTTCCTTCAGTGTGTCATTGCACTGGAGCTCAATCAACTCCATTTGTAGATTTGGTGATGCGCTTTTTTTGGGCTTCAAAGTGGGCAAATTGGCGTCGGAAGTCGGCAGCAAAGTATGTTGAGTTTATCAGCAAACTGTGCACTCGGGAACACAGCGGTAGAGAGCTTCTCTTTCATGGTCTGGCAGCTGGGAAAGTGGCTCAAGTTTTCTTTCCGCATCTGCATCTCCCACAGACTCAGCTTGGTTTTAAACTCCTTCACTGTATTGTACATATCAGAGATGACACGCCCCCATCCCTGCAGCTGCAGATTCATCACATTCAGATGGCTCGTGATGTCGCACAGAAACGCCATTTCACACAGGAACGTTTCAACTCGGAGCTCTGTTGTGTCTTTCCCCTTGGTTTCCACGAACAGACAGATCTCCTCATGCAGTTCGAAACATCTTTGCAGCACCTTTCCCTGGCTTAGCCATCGCACTTCTGTGTGATACGGCAAGTCACCATACTCGCCCAGAAAATGCCTTGAACTGGCGGTGATTTAAACCTTTGGCTCTGATGATGTTGACTGCTCGCGTTATGGTGCTCATTACTTGTTCCATTTTCAAGGCTTTGCCACACAATGACTCCTGGTGTATGATGCAGTGATAAGCTGTCAGCTCCTCTGTGACGTTTTCCTCCCGCATCCTCTCACGCCACTGATCCACTCCTGTGCCCACACATTGCTAGTGCTCCGTCTATTGTCAATCCTACGAGTTTTTCCCAAGGCAGGTCCATCTCATTTACACATCTGGATCCCTCTTCATACAGATCTTGTCCTGTAGTTGTGCCATGCATAGGACGTAATGCCAAAAACTCTTCTGTTGTGCTCAGGGTGGAGTCTACTCCACGAACGAAAATTGGCAATTGGCTGGGCAATGTCAGATGTGTTCGAGCTCTCATCCACAGTTAGGGAATATGCGATGAAATCTTTTCCCTTTCCCACAAGCTGTTCTTTTAGATTGCTGGAAAGCTGGTCTACACGTTCAGCAACGGTGTTTCTGCTCAGGCTCACGTTTGAAAATAGTTGCCTTTTGTCTGGGCACACTGCTTTAAGCATACAGTTTTTGATAAAGTCTCCTTCTGTAAAAGGCCGGGCTGATTTTGCGACCTCTTCTGCCACCTCGCTTTGTGATTTGGCAGAGTCTGCCTGGACTTAAGACCTCGTTTTAATTCTTCCACATTCTGTAGCCTTTGTTCCGTGTCCATGTTTTTGTCTTTGTTTGTGTGTTTCTGAGACGTTTGATCGTGCCTTCTTACATTATATTCTTTCATTACAGCCAAAATTTCTCCACACAGAAGACACACGGGTTTGCCTTTTACCTCCGTGAACAAGTACTCTGCCTCCCACCTGGCTTGAAACCCCCTCTTCTCAGCGTCCACCTTACGTTTAGCCATTTTTGAGGAGGGGGGTAGCTGAAAGTTGACCTCTGCTCTGACTGCTGATGAATCATGAAGTCGCTTGCTACGCTGCCCGTATGCTGTGCTGCAGTGATTTCGTGGGCGACCGTTGCATTGTGGGGAATGTAGTGTTGGTGCGTGCAAAACACCAGCGGGCGGGTTAGGGTTAGTCTTATGTCTCCCCTTGGCAACATTATTAGAAAACACTCTATCTATGAAACCTGATGAAACAAATCAATTAATCAAACTACAAGCATGTCTAATAGACATAATGGACTGGATGACGTATAATTTCCTTCTTCTAAACTTACTAAACTTCTAAAGTTATTGTATTTGGGCCTAAAAGTCAGAAACATGTTTTCCAACCATATCGCTACTTTAGATGTCATAACTCTGGTCCCCATTAGTACTGCAAGGAATCTGAGTCATTTTGGACCAGCATTTGTCATTTACCTCACACATAAAACAAATCTCTAGAACAGCCTTCTTCCACCTAAGAAACATTGCCAAAATTAGGAGCATCCTGTCTCAAATCGATACTGAAAAACTGGTTCATGCATTTGTTACTTCTAGATTGGACTACTGTGATTCTCTACTTTCAGGCTGCCCCAGTAACTCTCTAAAAAGCCTCCAATTAATCCAAAAAGCTGCAGCAAGATTAATGACTGGGATTGGTAAGAGAGATCATATTTCACCTTCATTAGCTTCTCTCCATTGGCTTCCAATTAAATGCAGAATAGAATTTAAAACCCTTCTTCTTACCTATAAAGCTCTAAACTGTCAAGCCCCATCATATTTAAAAGATCTCCTAGTACCATATCATCCTACTAGACCACTTCGGTCCCAAAATGCAGGCCTACTTATGGTTCCCAGAATTTCCAAAAGTAGAATGGGAGGCAGAGCCTTTAGCTATCAAGCTCCTCTCCTGTGGAACCAGCTCCCAGTCCAGATTCGGGAAGCAGACACCCTCTCTACTTTTAAAACTAGGCTTATACTTCCTCTTCGATAAAGCTTATAGCTGGTTATAGTCATGCTGCTATAGGCTTAGACTGCTGGGGGACTCTGCACTGAGCCACTTTCCTTTTCTCTTCACTCTCTCCTCTCACCCCACATGTATAATGTCACCACTGTATGACACTAACTCTGTATCTTCTTTGTCCCGAATTCATCTTTCTCCCTCTCTTTCCCCCTCTCTCTGTCCCTGTCTTCAGGTGTCCCCGGATTTGGCGCTGTATGTCCTCCAGTGTGCACCTACTGGTCCTACTAACCTGCCCAATGTTTTGTTGTTGCTTTTGTTGCTCTGTTCTTTTCTCTCTCCACTTTCCACTCAGCCCAACCGGTCAAGGCAGATGGCCGTCCACTCTGAGCCTGGTTCTGTTGGAGGTTTCCGTTAAAGGGAGTTTTTCCTCTCCACTGTTGCCTACGGCTTACTCAAGGGGGATTTGTTGGGTTTTCTCTAAATGTTCGTATAGTCTTAACTTTATTATGTAAAGTGCCTTGAGATGACCCTGTTGTTAAAGACCTAACGGAATCACTGCTCATTAGTCTAACACATACAAATCATGATGCATAAAGTTTTTCAAAAGACACCACATATTAACCTGCTGCTCATAAAAAAATATCACTGTTCGGCTGCAGTTTCCCAAAGAGCACAATGATGCTCTATGTTATTCAGTTAATCATTTTAAGAACTCTCAGATCTGTCCAGTAAACTGTCATGGAAAATGTGTTAATACTGTTTATGTTGTTTCATGCCATTTTAACTCAGTATTCACCTTTGGAAGCAGTGAACAGCCGCGATCACCCATTCTTTTCTAATGAGGGATCCTCCACAGTAGGATTTACTCTGTATGTCCGGACCAACCTGCCAGGGCCAACTGCCTGGAGAGGCATCCTGTCCTCCAGTGATCCTGGAGTTTAACACAGCCTAACAACACACTGAGAAGAGATTTTAAAAAACACTCAGGAATAGCAGTACTGTTCAATTCATCCTTATTTAAATTCATCATTCATCATTAATTCATCTCAAGGCACGTTACATGATAAAGTCAAGACTATACAGATATTAAGAGAAAACCAAACAATCCCCCTTGAGCAGCCATGGGCAAGAGTGGAGAGGAAAAACTCCCTTTACTGGAAGAAACCTCCAGCAGAACCAGGCTCAGGGTGGGCAGACATCTGCCTTGACCGGTTGGGCTGAGTGGAAAACATTGGGACCTGCCCAGTAGGACCAGTAGCTGCGTCCTGGAAGACACACAGCTCCAAAGCTGGGGACACCTGAGGACAGGGACAGAGAGAGGGAGGCAGAAAAGGACAACAATAGGAGAAAGAAGACACAGATTTAAAGTCATACAGTGGTGAGGTAAATCGTTGGCCCGTTCAAGATCAGCAAAGTGATCAACCCAGTTGCTATCAAGTTGCAGTCGCAGGCAGTATGTGGGTCTTCCTTGTGTGTCATGTTAGGCCAGTATAGGAGTCGTGGCTCTCGCCTCCCCTCGATCTTCCCCCACCTGCCCGCATCATTGAGGGAGGTCCAGTCTCCACAGTTAACCATATACTCCGGTCCAGTAGCAGTGGGAGAGGCCTCCAGTACCTGGTAGACTGGGAAGGGTGCAGCTCCCGGATCTTGTTTCCAATCTCCATAATACTGTTTGTGAGTCTGTTGATAGTTTTGGTAGTTCAGGTTTTTCCCTCTGCCTTTGATAATAGTGTTATGTGAGTAATATTTTGGTAAATATTTTTGGGAGAGTTTTGTTTGAGCTCAGGTCTCTGTGCAGAGTATTATAGGATCAGTAGTTCGTGTAAATGTGCAAATAAACCTGTTGCACTCTCGGCGTGTCTCACCTTCTGCTTTTGGGTCCACTAGTTACAGTATCTAGTTAGAATAGAGTTCAACGTTCAACCAATCGTTTTACCACTGATCATGTGATTAAAGTGAATGATGCTCAGAAATGACAATCAGGATCTGACATTGACACAGAAGCTTTAATTTTAGGGAAATAGGAAAGAAGAGGAACCAGCAGACACTGGCCAAACACTCCGGCTACTAGAACCTCTGGTTTTATCACTCGTAAACAACAGACTTGAACTTTGGACAGAGGCTCAGGTTTCTGTGTACAGCAGGATTTAGTCCACGAGAATTAACAGAATAGTTACACTGACACCCTGAGGACACAGGAACAAACTGGATGTTATTAGTTTCTGAAGTAAAGGAAACTAGTCCTTCCTCTTTTCAGTTTACTGAACAATCTGTTCTCAGTCGGCTGCTTCTTTCCATGTCCTGACACCAGGCTTTTTTATTCCTGTCAGTGTTGGGACTATTATTGGCCAACATTAAACCACTAAGTCATGTCCATCTGCTTTCACTTTTAATTCAATATTTTTAACATATGAGGCTCTGTTGAAGTATTTGTGCACATATGAGCACTAACAACTTTTAAAATGTGCACTTTTGTAATGATTTGTGAATTCACTCAGTGAAGAACATGTACAAATAAATTTCTTTGTCTGTAGAGCAGATCACATTTCAGTCACTGCACAGTGTCTGTTTACAGCATGTTGGTCTCACGGGAGCCAGGCTGCAGGATCTGAAGGGACAAAATGAGTCTGACAGATTTTCTAAACCAGGGGTAGAACAAGGCATAAATCAGAGGGTTCAGACAGGGGCTGATACACATCATAAACATACCTGAGGCTGGAGGTAAAGTGTCACTTGTTACAAAAAGCAGAACATTATATGGGCAGTAACATATTAAATACAGAACTACAACAACACCCAGAGTCCTGGCGGCTTTCAGCTCCGATTTCTTAGTCTTTACAGTCCCTGAGTGCTGGAGTGTGACGGCTGCAACATGAGAGCGCATGGCACGAGCCTGAGACACAGCCGTCACAAACACTCGTATATACAGAATTATGACGACAGTAATTGGAGCAACATATGAGAAAACAACATCAAAATATGCTTGAATGTATCCAACAACCACCACACACTCACCATAGCAGGTATTATACAAACCTGGTTGAGCCAGATTTTCATATAAAGATACACCAACATAGAAAACACAAATGATCCAACACACACAAACACACGTTTTAACCCTGGTCACAGTGACTCTGGTGCGGTAAGAAACCAACAGGCTGTTTGTCGATACGCTTCTACCACTGACTCAAGCCCAAAAAGGAAATCTGACACAGCCAGCGAGAGGAGGAGGAGGTTGGTGGGTGTGTGCAGCTGCCTGCAGGGAGACAAAGATGTGTCATGTAATATGAGACGTTCGTGTAAAGTGATATGTCTTACATGTGCAACATCTGGACAAAAACATTGTCAGCAGAAAATACGTCTGGTGTCAGAATGAAAAGTTATTTACACACTGACACTAAGTAACATTTTCTTGTAAATCAAAGTGTTCAGGCTTATAAAAAGAATCAGTTGTAGATTTTGCTTGTTTATATCTGCCTGAAGTGGGAGACTGAGATGATGACGAGCAGATTGAGAACCATAGAGAAACCAGACATGAAGAACAGTAAATACATGAGGACAACGTCAGATTGGCTGGTCTTTGGTTTCCTGCAGGAGGCATTGAGGAGTTGTGGAAAGCAGAGCTCTGCTCCGTCCTGGTCCTGCATCCTCAGAGAGAGGAGGAGGAGAAGCTGCAGCCCCGGCAGCTTCTGACTCAAACTCTGTCCGACAAATGATTTATCAGTTTCTCTCATAACATTCATCCCTGCTCTTCTCTCTGTCTTTTTTTCCAGTTGCATCCTCATCATCATTTTCTCTCCTCCCACTTTAACTGTAAGATATGATCTAATTACATGTTGTATAGCGCCTGTTTTGTGTGACATAGATCTTTTCTTTCCTCGGAACAACGATGTCTCCAAAGAATTCTGTTCGTGTAACAATAAACTAAATGAGAGCAGAGTTTTCAGATGACAAATATGTTGCGATCAAAGGTAAATGAACAGTTGTTAACACACTGATAATGAACATGAAAATAAGATTGTACCAGACAATGTCTTGCACTAAAATATCCTGTGTCGTTTCCTGCTGAAATATGAAATCTTGCAGTACGACATAGAGTTTCTGTCACTATGGTGCCAATAAAGCGTGTTATCGTTGTATTTAGGCAGTTGCAGCAGCTGGTTGGGTGCGTGGAACGATTGAGGACTGGTGCCACCAGTCCATCTTAGACACAGACACAGGCACTGTCAGCTACTGCAATACACTTTTAACTGGGATGCCGTGTTAAAGGAAATTTGCCTGGAGCAGAGAATAGGTGAAAGTGATTTTAAAGTGGAAAAGAGCTTCCAGGCATCAACTGTGATCTCAGTTAGTTGTGCTAATATTCACGTTTTGCCTCTGCGACTGTAAGAAAAAGACGTGTCATTATTACATCTCTCAAAAAAGGCATTTTTCCCAGGTCATTTGAACAGGTCCCGATTACCCCACAGCTTAAGACGTCGAACTAACACGAGTGTTAGTGCATTATTAAAAAACTGGATGAAATGTGGTTTTTAAGGATCGTTTTTGAATGAATAAATGCTGCATATAGATTGAGTTACTATGTTGGGGTGGGGGGTCCCCATTTTACTGCTCTCTCCCTTGGTCTATCCTACCCTGCCCCCACCAATGGTCCTCTCAAAAACAGCAACACATTTTACTATTAGGCACCTTTCTAAACACTCAAGGTCACATTACAGACACAAAGCAAAAGACTTTAGCTACAGCAGCATTTTGAAGATCATCAAAAATAGACGGTTCCAAAAAGAAGTTTAGATTATTGATTTAAGGTGAGATAGGCAAGATGGAAAAGGTAAGTTTTAAGAAGGGATTTGAACATAGGTAGAGAGTCTATGGATCGGAGATCTGGTGGAAGGAAGTTCTAGAAATGGGGGCAGAGGGACTGAATGCTCTAGCTCCCATAGAAGACAGGCGAGCGTGTGGAGTGGACAGGAGGCGGGCTAAGGATGAACCCAGGGAGTGTGAGGGTGTGTATAACTGAAGAAGCTCTGACAGATACAAGGGAGCGAGGTTACAGAGGAATTTGAACGTGAGATTGTCTGAGGACGGGCGTAATAGGATCTGCCAAGGGGGTTCCAGTGGGAATATGGGCAGATCTGAACCAGCTGAAGTTTATGGAGAGATTTTTGAGACAAACCCAACAAGAGAGAATTACAGTAATCAAATCGAGATGTAACTAAAGCACGGATCAGAGTGGCTGTACTGTGGGGAGTGAGTGATGGTCAGAGACGGTTGATATTACAAAGATGGAAGTAGGCAGATTTTGCTATATTACTGATATGGTCAGAATAAGAGAGGGTACCGTCTAGGATGACGCCCAGATTCTTAACCTGAGCAGACGGTGAGATGGTGGAGCAGTCAATGTGTTCAGTGAAGTTATTGGCTTTGGAGAGTGTGGATTTTGTTCCTACAAGAAGAAAGTCAGTTTTACTGCTATTACGTTTGAGAACGTTGTGTGGAAACCAGTCCTTAATTTCCAGCAAGCAGTTGGAATAAGAGGAGGGGGGAAGTGCGGCAGATGGTTTGGTGGACACGTAGAGCTCGGTGTCATTTGCAGTGGGACTGAAAGTTATGATTTCTACATATTGTGCCAAGGGGGAGTAGGTCTATAATGACGAGGTCATGACAGGGGCAGGTTGAGATGTGTAACTCTGTAACTGAACAAAGTGAGAGCGACCAGAGATGCTTGAAGAAAACCAGGTGTGTCCAGCATCTGTGACGTTAATGCTGTTCACTCTAATTGTAATCTTTGCCCGTTCTCTCATTTCCTTGGTGGACAACATGATTGTTTTTCAGCCTCCATGTACATGCCTGCAAAATCAAAGAGTCATTTATCAAAAATGGAAAACATTCCCAGCCTAGCCCAACGAGGCTCACCTCACCTTGTTATGAGCCCAACCAGTGTCAACTGACGCTGACTGACAGCTTGACATTGACTAGCGGCTAACAGTTGGCTTGTTGTCCCAAAAGCTCCATATAAGTGCAAACCATTTACCATTACTAGTGATGAGACAGATGTCCAGGTCTGCCTACTTATCCATCAGAAATCTTCCACTGAACCAATTTTCCAAATTTGAGCAGCCATAGGCAACAGTGGAGAGGAAAAACTCCCTTTACCGGAAGAAACCTCCAGCAGAACCAGGCTCAGGGTGGGCGGCCATCTGCCTTGACCGGTTGGGCTGAGTGGAAAGTGGAGAGACAAAAGAACAGAGCAACAACTTCTCCTGCGGTAAGCGTATTCCGTCACTTCCTGTTTCTTCACACTGTTTCGGGTCTCTTCTGAAGGATTGTTCACTGGTTAATCGTAGCTCTTGTTTTCTAAATCAGCGACTTATCTGTGTATAAACTATCACTTGGGCATAAGATTTGTTTACGCAAACACCTGCTCTCCTGAAATAACTTAACAAACTAGCTAATCGCTAACTAAACCTAATCGATCTAGCTTCGTTAGCCTAGCACCTAGCAATGGCTTCTCCGTCTCCATCTGTCTCTCCTCTAACTTGCTCTGTCTGCCACATGTTTAGTTTTTCCTCGGCCTCCTTTAGTGATAACGGTACTTGTAATAAATGTGAGGTTATTGCAGCTTTGGAGGCGAGGCTCTCTGAATTGGAAACTCGGCTCCGCACCATGACAAACAATCCAGCTAGTCAGGCCCCGGTAGCTGGTGCGGACCAACCTAGCATAGCCACTGTTTGCTTAGCCACTGTTAGCTGTTCCCCAGCAGTACCCGAGCAGCCGGGAAGCCAGGCCGGCTGGGTGACGGTTCGTGGCGATCTAATGCTAAACAGACGCCCCAGGTTCACCACCAGCCGGTTCACGTTTCCAATCGATTTTCCCCACTCAGCGACACACCCGCTGAGGAACGAACTCTGGTAATTGGCGACTCCATAGTCAGAAACGTGAACTTAGAGACGCCAGCGGCCATAGTCCAATGTTACCCTGGGGCCAGAGCGGGCGACATGAATCCTATTTGAAGCTCCTGTCTAAGGATAAACGTAGATACCGTAAGATCATTATTCATGCAGGAACAAATGACGCCCGATTACGCAAATCGGAGGTCACTAAAACAAATATTGAATCGGTGTGTAACTTTGCAAAAACAATGTCGGACTCCGTAGTTTTCTCTGGACCCCTGCCAAATCTGATCAGTGACGACATGTATAGCCGCATGTCGTCATTCAGCCGCTGGCTGTCTAGGTGGTGTCCAGCAAACAATGTGGGCTACATAGACAATTGGAAAAGTTTTTGGGGAAAACCCAGGCTTATTAGGAGAGACGGCATCCATCCTACTTTGTACGGTGCCTCTGTCTTATCAAAAAATATGGCTGATTTTATTAGACAACCAAAAGATTGACAGTCCAGAGTTAAGCCTAGGACGCAGAGATCCAGTCCTACACGCCTCTCTGCAGTATCCTTACCGCCCTACCCCCACAACTCCCACATTCCTATAGAAACTGTGTCTGTTCCCCGATTAACTAAATTTGACAAACTAAAAATGATCACAAGAGGAGTTAATCATAATAACTTAATAAAAATCAGGACTGCTCCTCTTACTGAACAAAAAACTAAAACAATTAAATGTGGATTATTAAATATCAGATCTCTCTCATCTAAATCTCTGTTAGTAAATGACTTGATAAGTGATCATCAATTCGATTTATTTTGTCTCAATGAAACCTGGTTGCAGAAGGAAGAATATGTTAGTTTAAATGAGTCGATCCCCCCAAGTCATATTAACTATCATGTTCCTAGAAGCTCAGGCCGAGGTGGAGGAGTAGCAGCAATCTATCACTCAAGCTTACCGATAGAACCTAGACCTAAACATAGTTATAACTCATTTGAGAGTCTTACTCTGAGACTTTCACACCCAATTTGGAAAACTCAAAATTCACTCCTATTTGTTATCGTGTATCGTCCTCCAGTCCCTTATTCTGAATTTTTGACTGAATTCTCAGATTTTCTAGCCGATTTAGTGCTTAGTGCAGATAAAGTCGTCAGAGTGGGCGATTTTAACATTCATGTAGATGCTGACAGTAACTCCCTCAACACAGCATTTACTTCATTATTAGATTAAATTGGTTTCTCTCAAATTGTAAATGAACCCACTCACTGTTTTAGTCACACCCTAGACCTTGTCCTTGCATATGGTATTGAAATTGATAAACTAACAGTATTTCCCCATAATTCTGTTCTCTCTGACCATTTCCTAATAACATTTGAATTTTGTTTATTGGACTACACAGCAGCTACAAAGAAGTTCTGCTTCAGTAGGTGTTTATCTGAAAACACTGTGAACAAATTTAAGGAAATGATCCCTTCATCATTTACCTCAACACGTACCGATATAACTGAGAGTAGCCTCATTAACTGTACTCCTGCACAAGTTGATTACCTTACTGATAATTATGCAGCATCTTTACGTTCCATACTTGATAGTGTTGCCCCCCTAAAAAAGAAGGCAGTAATTCTGAATAGGCGATCTCCATGGTATAGCTCGCAAACCCGCAATTTAAAGCAGGCGTCACGAAGACTAGAAAGGAAGTGGCGTTCCACTCATTCACAAGAATCACGCCTAGCCTGGAAAAAGAGTTTATACTTATACAAATTAGCACTCCGTAAAGCCAGAACAGCTTATTATTCATCACTAATAGAGGAAAACAAGAACAACCCCTGGTTTCTTTTCAGCACTGTAGCCAGGCTGACTAAGAGCCATAGTTCAGTTGAGACTAGTATTCCCTCAACGCTATGTAGCAATGACTTCATGACCTTCTTCACAAACAAAATCATAGCTATTAGAAATAAAATTCACCAGACCCTCCCCACAAATAAAACAGAATTAGAATCATCAGTAAGTCCTCAGTCCCTTTTAGACTGCTTTGTGCCCATAGACCTTGCTGAATTAACTTCAACTATTATGGCATCTAAACCAACAACATGTCTGCTAGACCCTATTCCAGTTAGACTGCTCAAAGATGCTCTACCCTTATTAGACACGTTTGTATTAGATATCATTAATCTATCCTTACAAACAGGATATGTACCAAAGGCTTATAAGATAGCTGTAATCAAACCTCTACTTAAAAAACCTAGTCTTGATCCAGATGTCTTAGCCAATTACAGACCAATATCCAATCTCCCCTTTATTTCTAAAATACTTGAAAAAGTAGTTGTAAAGCAATTATGTGACCACCTGCGCAGAAACGACTTATTTGAAGAATTTCAGTCAGGATTTAGAGTTCATCATAGCACAGAAACCGCACTGATTAAAGTCACAAACGATCTTCTTCTGGCTTCAGATAACGGACTTGTCTCTATACTAGTTCTGCTAGATCTTAGTGCTGCATTTGACACCATTGGTCACAGAATATTATTACAGAGACTAGAACATGTAATTGGAATTAAAGGAACAGCACTAAATTGGTTTAAATCGTATCTATCAGATAGATTCCAATTTACTCATGTTAATGTTGAATCTTCGACATACACAAAAGTTAGTTATGGAATTCCACAAGGCTCTGTGTTAGGACCAATACTCTTTACTCTATATATGTCTCCCCTTGGCAACATTATTAGAAAACACTCTGTAAATTTTCACTGCTACGCTGATGACACGCAGTTATATCTATCTATGAAACCTGATGAAACAAATAAATTAATCAAACTACAAGCATGTCTTAAAGATATAAGGGACTGGATGACGTATAATTTTCTTCTTCTAAACTCAGATAAAACTGAAGTTATTGTATTTGGGCCTAATAGTCTAAGAGACATGTTTTCTAATTTCTTGGGTTTTCTCTACGTGTTTGTATAGTCTTGACTTTATTATTTAAAGTGCCTTGAGATGACCTTGTTGTAAATTGGCGCTATATAAATAAAGTTGAATTGAATTGAATTGAATTGAAGAGTTTTTGAAGCGTTTTTAGCAAGAAGAGTTTTTTGGGTTGAACAAATATTGGATATGTTTGGCCTCTGAAGAGTTGAGACACAAACATTTTAGCACAGGAGCTAAAACCAATTTCAACACTTTGGACTCTGATCTGCTTCCAATGTCTCTGTCACCAGTCAGTGGCTGTGAAGAGCTCGATGTCACATCTAATATTCACGTCTTTGTGTCCCACTAAAACCTGGTGCAGACATTGTAGACGGGTTAATGGAGACATTTTTCATAATTATGGTTTATAATTTTAAAATGTCTTTGGAGTCGTACAAATGTGTCTCTTTAAAGGTTTGAAACTCATTTTTAATAAAGTTCTTTGAGATCTGTTTTCAGAGTTTGAATGTTTTTAACAGGAAAAATAGTTAGTGGGACTGTCCCTGTTCTCCCTGTGGACTCATCTTTTCTTGGTTGGTCTCTGTTATTCATTATTCCTCCTTTTGCCGTCACCTCATTTGGGTCCTTAACGACACATTAATCGTTAAGATTAACTTGCAGATTTTCCTTCATCAATAAACTTACAGACATTTCTAATATTCTGTTTTCACCTCGTCATTGTGGGAAAGTGAGTGTAGATATGTGAGGAAAAAATGAATTGGAACGACTGCAATATCAGACTGCAACATAACAAAACTGAAAAATATCTGAATGCACTTTACGTTTACTAGGACAAACACATTTTCTGTAGCTGTTCATACTATTTTATACTTACATCCTTCATCACTGTGTGATAAAAAAATGACGTGTTTTCTGATCATTGTAAATTTGTTCCTCAAACCTCCACAACCTGCTTCTCACAGGAGTTTTAATAGAAATGAGTTTAATCGACTTTGTAATGTGATCAATAAATACCATCTTTATACAGCAGAAGTTTATGAAATGATCGTTTAGTGGAAATTGTAGGTTAAATAACAGCGACAAACAGCTCAGAGATGCAGGTTCCTTTATTTAAAATCCTCATCTGAAGAAATGAGTGAACAGGAAACGTGTCTTCCGGATGTGTAAGTGAACAACATCACTATTCGACACACTCTTCTATCAAGATTATCACAGGAGCTTCAAGGTGACACTGTGTCTACGATTAATAAGAAGTAAAAGAGATGAGAAGAAGAAATGGAGAGAGCAGCAGCTCTGATGATCAGGGTCTTATCAGAGGAGGAGAAGGTCATTAAACCACAACGTTGTTTTTTACCCGGTCAAAATGGCTGCCACTGCACATAGAAATTTCATTTGTGCTCCTTGTGGCCCAGTGGTGAGTTTGTTGTCAGCTGATAACACCACTACCTCGTACCAAGAACCGTCCTGATGACACATCAACGGACCTCCAAAAAACTCCTGAACAAACAGAAAAGACGGAAATGTTCAAGTCCAGTGTGGTCATTGTGACCCTTTAAAGGACCAACAGACACTTTGATAAAATACACACACACACCAACACACTGTGTGTAGGAACAATAATCATAATGGGATTATTCACCTGCTCCAGAGTCAAAGCTTCTGTACAAATGCTGTCACTCCTTTTGTCCTCACAGTCCAGCACAGAGGTCTGGATCTCCTGTAGAACTTGTTCCTCTAAAGTCAGGACAATCACAAAATGGGGACAAGTGGCATATGAAGCAGCTTGTAATTATCTCCATAACTTGACTCGGTTTTAATGGAAAGAGGTGAAATGATGCTGACAGTTCACATCACTGTGTCACACTAGTGTCAGGGACTCACCTCCTCCTGCCCCGGAGCTCCAGCCTGCAGCCCAGCACGTCGAGCCCACGCTGAAGGTTCTTCCATCGTCCACACAGATGGGCTGGATGTAGTTGGACAGGGTGGGGGGGGTCTCCAGACGCAGCACTGCTGCATTAGACCCAGTCTGGTTGCTCAGAGTGATGTCTGTCACATTCAGTGTCACCTCAAAGGGGTTGGAGCCGTTCTGTTTCAGACGACCCAGGACCACGGTCCAATCAGATGCTGTGGGTGAACTGAGGGACAGAAGAGGAGCTGAATTAGAGCCGAGGAGAACTCAACACTTTAAAACATCTGAAACACGAGTCCAGGTGTCTCACCTTGAGACACAGTCGGCACTGCTCAGCACAGAGGCCTCGTCCACCAGAGTCCCACCGCACACGTGACGTCCATCCTTCTGTAGACTCGCCATCCACGGCCACTCGCCATCTGTAACCTCAGAGATTCCTCCCAGAAGACGAGTATTCAGTGGGGCCTGGCCACAGACCACAGCTGGACACAGACAACAAGGTGGACAATTGGACACTTACAGTCTTGAAACGTAAAACTTTGTCTTTTTAGTTCAGTGAGTGCAACAGCACCACTGCCGAATAAAATCCGACTTAAATGTATTAAATGTAATACTTATTTCTGCATGTATGAAAATGATAAGTTACAAAGTTACTGTGTAAGATGAAAACTTATTACATTTACATAACTTGAAACATGCAGAAACATGCAGAAATTGCAAGAAATGGTAGAAAGCTCAGAAAACAAAAATAAGACTCATGCAACATGGATAAGAAATGGGAAAGTGTTTACGGAAAAATTATTATCATAAAATATTAGAGAAAAAATTTGATTAAAAGAACTTGGACAGCAATTCACCATATAAGTCCTTTTCTAATATGGAACGCTAAATTAATGCTTAATTTGGATTCACAGTATGACAAACAAATATGAGTGTTATGCTTGAGCCACCACCTTCTCAGACATGAACCTTTAATTAGTTTCTGTCTCTATAACCAGAAGGTAAATATTCATGACACTGTAAAAATCATTGTGTGTTTCTATGGTGTGTGATGATGACGGAGAAAATAATCTGCTACGACTAGTCGATACTACGTTTGCCTCCGAGTGATGCACATCCTCAGTCTCAGGAGTTTCCAACATGTGGAAGGAGTCAGACAACCACTGGACTCGGACAGACGTAGTTAAACTCGTTTTCACTGTGTCCTCGTGTGTCGGATTTTATTTCACATGGAAACTGTCGTATTGCAAACTAAAATAAAAAGCTCTGAATTCATTTTCATCTCTTCTCCACATTTAGAACAAAACTCCAAATACCAAGAAGCATCAGCAGGATGTTCTTTAAGTTTGACCTACGTAACAGTTTTTTAAACTTATAATTCATCAATATTAGACACTTCATCATGCTCAAAGTATGCAAAACGTTCCCCAAGACTGACAGAATTCAGTAAATATTACAACAGTTTTATCTGCAGTGCAACGCTGTCCGTCTGGTCTAGTGGACTGAGGGATGTGAACAGGTTATTCAGAGGAAGGTGATGAAGCTGATTGATTGTAGGAAATGAACAGACGTATGATGTCAATGGCAATCAGGACACGTTGACGTGAAGCTACAAAGTTTTAGTGATGATTTAGTGATTTTGTTCAGGCAGATTCTAGATTCTAGGTTTGACACAAACTGTGACAATATGAAACATTTGTCTCAGTGTGAAGATCATCTCTGACTTTATCTGTAACTAAATCAGACGGAGCAAACTGGGACTTACCATCCAGCTGTGAGAGACACTCTGAAACACACAACACAGACAAACTGTTGGACAACATTTAGACACGACTGGATTTTATCATCAACAATTCTGACCGAACTCATTCAAACACATTTTGCCTCTTGGATTTTTACACAAATGTCTACTACTACTCTTTCGGCTTTTCCCGTCAGGGGTCGCCACAGCGAATCATCCGTTTCCACTTCACTGTATCCTGGGCATCTTCCTCTCTGACACCAGCTAATCTCATGTCCTCTGTTAGAACATCCATATATCTCCTCCTTGGTCGTCCTCTCGCCCTCTTGCCTGTTAGCTCCATCTCCAACATCCTTCTACCAATATATTCACTATCCCTCCTCTGCACATGTCCAAACCATCTTAGTCTGGCCTCTCTGACTTTGTTGCTAACACACGTGGCAACGTGTGCTGTCCCTCTGATGAGCTCGTTCCTAATTCTGTCCAACCTTGTCACTCCTAAGGAGAACCTCAACATCTTCATCTCTGCTGCTTCCATCTCTGCCTTTTGTCTCTTTCTCACTGCTACTGTCTCTAACCCATAGAGCAGAGCTGGTCTCACCACTGTCCTGTACACCTTTCCTTTGAGTCTGGCTGACACTCTTCTGTCACACAACACTCCCGACACTTTCCTCCACCCACTCCAACCCGCCTGCACTCGCCTCTTCACCTTATTTCCACACTCCCCATCACACTGAACTGTTGACCCCAAGTACTTAAACTCCTGCACCTTTTTCACCTCAGCCCCCTGTAACCTCACGCTTCTACCTTGCTCCCTCTCGTTTAGACACATGTATTCTGTCTTGCTACGACTGACTTTCATTCCTCTTCTTTCCAGAGCAAACCTCCACCTCTCCAGCTGTTCCTCCACCTGCTCTATACTCTCACTGCAAATCCCAATGTCATCTGTAAACATCATTGTCCAGGGAGATTTCTGTCTGACCTCATCTGTCAACCTGTCCATCAGCATAGCAAACAAGAAGGGACTCAAAGCCGATCCTTGGTGTAGTCCCACCTCCACCTTGAACTCCTCTGTCTGACCTACGGCACATCTCACCACCGTCATGCTCCTCTCATATATGTCCTGGACTACTCTGACGTACTTCTCTGCCACTCCTGACATCCTCATACAGTACCACAGCTCCTCCCTCGGCACCCTGTCATACGCCTTCTCTAAATCCACAAAGACACAATGCAGCTCCTTCTGACCATCTCTGTATTTTTCCATCAACAATCTCAAAGCGAAAATGGCGTCAGTGGTGCTCTTACGGGGCATGAAACCATACTGCTGCTCACAGATCTCCACCTCCTTCCTAAGCCTGGCCTCCACTACTCTTTCCCACAGCTTCAGTGTGTCGCTCATCAGCTTTATCCCTCTATAGTTGCTGCAGTTCTGCGTGTCACCCTTGTTCTTAAAGATCGGCACCAGAACGCTTCTCCTCCATTCTTCAGGCATCTTCTTACTCTCTAAAATCCTGTTAAACAGACTTGTCAGAAACTTCACTGCTGTCTCTCCTAGACACTTCCACACCTCCACAGGTACGTCATCAGGACCAACAGCCATTCTGCTCTTCATCCTTTTCAGAGCCTTCCTCACCTCATCCTTTCTAATCTTTGCTATTTCCTGCTCCACAACATCCACATCTTCCTCCCTTCTTTCCCTGTCATTTTCCTCATTCATCAGCTCCTCAAAATACTCCTTCCATCCTCTCTGCACACTCTCCTGGCTTGTTAGCACCTTTCCATCTCTGTCTTTAATCACCCTTATCTGTTGCACATCTTTCCCATCCCTATCTCTCTCTCTGGCTATCCTGTACAAGTCCTTCTCTCCTTCCTTCGTGTCTAACCTGTCATACAGCTCATCATAAGCTTTCTGTTTGTTTCCACCTGCGTACTCCTACCTCCACTCTTGTATGTCACTCTGTGTTCCTCTCTCTTCTGGAAGTAAGTGTTGACTACAGCCATTTCCATCCTCTTAGCAAAGTCCAGTACCATCTGTCCTTCTGGATTCCTTTCCTTTACACCAAACCTGCCAATCACCTCTTCATCACCTCTGTTCCCCTCACCAACATGCCCATTGAAGTCTGCTCCAACAACTACTCTCTCTCCTCTGGGGATACTCTCTACAACCCCATCAAACTCACTCCAGAATCTCTCCTTCTCTTCTAACTCACAGCCAACTTGTGGAGCATACCCACTGACTACGTCCACCATCACTCACTTCGATTTCTAGCTTTAGGCTCATCACCCTGTCTGAGACTCTTTTCACCTCTAGAACATTGTTCACAAACTCCCCCTTCAGGATCACTCCTACTCTGTTTCTCCGGCACAGAAGTTACTGGCTTGCAACCCCTGTGGCTAGATTTTTACACAAATGTAATAATAGAAATATGTTAATAAACCTGCATTTAGTTGTTCCTGCTGTTTGTTCAGGCTGGATTAAAATCCAGATTTCAGATTTATTTATAAAATTTATAGAAGAACACTTTTCATTATTTAAAATCGTTTGCTGTTGGTGTTATGTTTTCTCACAACAATTCAGCAGGTGACACAGTAAATGTTTTATTCAATTTTACGACTTTAAGAGACTTTACTGTTTTATTTTTTTTCTATCTTTATTTTTCCTTCTGTCCAAGCTTTGATCTACATCAATTTCACTCATACATGATGTGATTCATTCTAAAACACTTTGACATATTCCACTTAATACTTTGATCTTGGATTATACTGCTAGTAAATATATGTATATGTGCGAAATAATACAGAAATATCTAATTACATAATTTTTCATTAATGAAAATAAACTGAATAACTACATTTTTGATTCAGAATAGTAAATGTTATTTCAATTCAATTTGAGATGAGTCAATCAATAAATAATTGTCATAGAGTTTCAATTCTGCCTCTTAAAAAACAAAATATTTTTTTACTGTCCACATGCAAAAATGTCCATAACAATCTAAAATATGACCTGACATACTGAGGACATAAATTTAAAAAAGCTTAATGAGTCCATATCAGTTCCTCAGTCAATATGAAACACGATTTCTTTCCTTCAGATCATGTGGTCTGTCAGACGTTTGCTGCCTCACACAAGCTCAAGAGTTTGTGTGAGGCAGCAAACGTCTGACAGACCACATGATCTGAAGGAAAGAAATCGTGTTTCATATTGACTGAGAAACAGTGTGAGGAGGGTTCTTACCTGGTGTCAGCAGAGTCAGCACACACATCACTTTGTAGGAAGCCATCGCTGCAAGTCTCAGCTCAGCACGTCTGACATGGTATAAATACCTTTTTTTCCTTCCCCCCTCACACACAGACTCTCTGCTTATCTGACAAACAACAGATCACAAGAGAACATTCCCGTGTCCAAACCAATGGACCGTTACTCAAAAACATCCTCTGTGGTCTCATTGAGGCACCAACCAGCTTTTTCTGGAAATGATCCAGAAGATGAAATATACATGAGTTGGCTTTTTTTAAGACATGCACAATAAACAGCCAGAGTGAAATGAACCTACGTTCAGGTCATGTTGTAGCGGGACATACAACTAGCAGAGTTTACATGGGCCACAGTTACGACGTGAATCAGGCCTGTGTGATATGAGCAACATCTTACATCCTCATACAGTTAAATACAGTTTCAATTATGTGCATCACACTCTGTGGTTCTCGTCTGCAGATCATCTCTGGACTGTTCGCAAATTGTTTTCTTTTTGCCAGGGGGGGCGTAAAAATAGACTCTTAGGAAATATTATGCTTGTATACCTGACTGCCCATTGACTTGGAGCTGTCAGTCTGGATCCAGCTGCTTCACATTTCATTCTAATTTATCACAGATGCACTCAACCGTCCTCTCGCAGAGATTGACTGTTCTTCTTTAAACAGATAGACAAGGAGATGATTATATCTGAGTATTTACCAGAAGACTTATTAAATGTGGCTGTATTTTCTCAGCAACCATGTACCAAGACTGAGTAAGACACAAATGTACATGTGGAACACTCTATGGTGGGCATTTTATTTTTTATTCTTTTATTTTTTGTTACTTACTTATTATTTATATTTTTATTTGTAATATTACATATTTTTAGTTACATATTTAAAATTAAAAAAATACATTTCTAATTTCTAATTTATTTAGTTTGGGAAAATTAGAGAGCATGTGCATGCTTCAATAAGAAACTTGGCATTGGTTTTGCTGACAAAGCAAAATATGCTGTAAAAAGTATTGTACTGTCCTTTCATCACTGCAAGCATGGAAAATATATGATAGGAGAATCAAGAATACAAACTAATTTTGCAATAACTGTGCATAGAGGTAAATATTTAGTTCAATGATTCTCTTCCATACAGCAGCACTGCTGCTAAGTCACTGTTGGGTTTTTTAAGTAAAGAAAAACGCTCACTGCACCCAGTCTGCACTATTTAGATGTATGGTTGTTATTATTCTTTAAAAAAAACAGTTACATATTCATAACACTAACCCTAAACCATGTTGTATCAGGGATTGTTATGTTCTTTTCTTCCTCATTTCAATAATTTGTAATTTGTTACTAGTTGGCTACATTTACTAATAAAATATGGCACTTACATGCATTGAGAACGGCTAAAACAATGTTTGGTGTACAGTACAAATATGGTTTAGCCCTAGTCAATAAGTAATGGAGCATTTTTAAATATGAAAATACTGCAAATTAGAGTGTCTTTGTCACGGTTTGCATTTTTGAATGGACCCAGGTCCAAAGAGCAAGGGGAAGTGTGGTGACAAAATGAATTTTATTATCAACGAAAAAGACAACAGAAATCTCTCCGCTGTGGTGGAGTTGAGGTTAATACGAAGACCAACACAGGCAAAGAGTAAAATAACCAAGGAGTGACCCAACATGAGGCAACAATCCAGACTAGGAGTATTACGAGTGAAGATTAGTGATAAAGTCGCCAGAGTGAGTTATGGAGCAGGAAGTGGCGAAGAGAACTGCAAAATAAGAGTCTGAAAAAGGAAATGAAATTAAAAGGCCGACTCATGACAGTTTTTGTGTGTACTTTGTTGTGGAAAAATCTGGGAGAGGAAGTTAAGAGACAGGAGGCAGCTCTCACATTATCATCAAGCAATTTAATGACAATAACATAGGTAAAATAAGCAAAAAGGTAGAGGAGCAGGCAGAGGAACAGAGCAAAAAAGCAGTTTACAGCCGGGTGGATCAGACAAGTGATCTGATGAATTCTGTCAGGAGTCTGTGCGTTTTTAACTGCTCCACTATGCAAATCACGCACAACTAACATGTCTGTGTTACTGTCTCTCGTCTCTGCCAGGACAGCCACCTGGGAAGCTAGGGTTAAACAAAAGGTCATGGAAAACAAAGAAGACAGTAGGGTCTGTTTTAGGTGTCAGGGATTCAATGTCCCTTCTAGTTCCCGTAGGCTTCCCACTGAGACCCGGGGTCTGGCGTCTGCCAGAAGTGTGAACAAATGGTCATTGATCAAAATTTCCCTCACATACTTGAATTTTGTTTACAGAATATCTGTAGGTAGTTAATATTATTAACTGGTGACCAGCCGTAGGATATTCTTCTTATACACATGTCCACATATTAATGATGCAAATAATTTGAAGAGCTGCTTCAGACTGAACTGTACCTTTAAACCTTTACATTTACAGCTATACAAATTGTTAAAAGGAACCTAGAACAATATTAAAGGTTTTTAAATTTGGTATTTATTCAAATACTTTTTAATCATTGTATCTCAATAGAATATAGCAGTTGCTTCTCTTCCCTTGAGAAGAAGCCTGTGGGCAGAAGCAAAATGGCCACTTGGGTTTGAACTAATTCAAATTAGCATACAATCATGTGGATACCGGCCCAGACCATGTATCGCAGTGTCCACTCTGTCGTCATTCACATCACCTGCTTCACATTTTAATTTTTTTCCTATAATACAAACTTTTATTTATTCAGGGTTCTTTCACTAATCACCTTCACACAGTTAAACACTCGAACACCGGTAAGAACAACCACAACCTGACCTGTGAACCACTAAGTGGCTGCACTGGAGCAGTTGAGGGTAAGGTCTTTGCTCATGGGCCTCCCAGTTGACTTGATGAGGTAGCAGCAGGCAGTTGTCAGTTGCAGCAATTTTTCAGTGGTCCCAACCAGATTCAATCCTGCTGGTAGGCTGAACTTTAACACAAACCTCTGATGAAGAAACATGATGGTGAGATTGATTGCAAAGTTCTGTTCAATAAAATGTAAAAAGTTTCGTGTACTTACAGAAATGCTCTCAGTGGTCCTCTTCTTTCCCGGTAAATGGCCACTGCTAAGTGCTACTTGAGTACCTATTTTTTCTCCCCTGAGAGCCTAACAGTAATTCATTCATTTAACCATTAGCTATAAGTCTATTTAGGTAATGGCCTATTGTAATGGCACAATTGTCCTTCAGGGTACGTGCACTTTCTACTTTGTGTTTTTTTGTATTTCTCAAAGAGTAAGGACACCTTCAAATTCTGCGAGCACCCTCTCTTCCTGTATGTTTAAACAAGTGTCACAAACAGGACAAAAGGGGGATCCAGGACCCAAACACAGAGAGACAGGCAGCAGACATGAAGTAACTCACAGATAAAGCAAATCTCTAGAACAGCCTTCTTCCACCTACGGAACATTGCCAAAATTAGGAGCATCCTGTCCCAAAGCGATGCTGAAAAATTGGTTCATGCATTTGTTACTTCTAGATTGGACTATTGTAATTCTCTACTTTCAGGCTGCCCAGTAACCCTCTAAAAAGCCTCCAATTAATCCAAAATGCTGCAGCAAGATTACTGACTGGGATTGGTAAGAGAGATCATATTTCACCTTCATTAGCTTCTCTCCATTGGCTTCCAATTAAATGCAGAATAGAATTTAAAACCCTTCTTCTTACCTATAAAGCTTTAAACGGCCAAGCCCCATCATATTTAAAAGATCTCTTAGTACCATATCATCCTACTAGACCACTTGGTCCCAAAATGCAGGCCTACTTGTGGTTCCCAGAATTTCCAAAAATAGAATGGGAGGCAGAGCCTTTAGCTATCAAGCTCCTCTCCTGTGGAACCAGCTCCCAGTCCAGATTCGGGAAGCAGACACCCTCCCTATTTTTAAGACTAGGCTCAAAACCTTCCTTTTTGATAAAGCTTATAGTTGGTTATAGTCATGCTGCTATAGTCTTAGACTGCTGGGGACTCTGCACTGTGCCACTTCCTCTTCTCTTCATTCTCTCCTCTCACCCCACATCTATAATGTCACCACTGTATGACATTAACTCTGTGTCTTCTTTGTCCCGTAGTCGTCTCTCTCCCTCTCTTTCCCCCTCTCTCTCTCCCTGTCCACAGGTGTCCCCGGATTTGGCGCTGTGTGTCCTCCAGTGTGCAGCTACTGGTCCTATTAACCTGCTCAATGTTTTGTTGTTGCTTTTGTTGCTCTGTTCTTTTCTCTCTCCACTTTCCACTCTGCCCAACCGGTCAAGGCAGATGGCCGTCCTCCCTGAGCCTGGTTCTGCTGGAGGTTTCTTCCGTTAAAGGGAGTTTTTCCTCTCCACTGTTGCCTATGGCTTGCTCAAGGGGGATTTGTTGGGTTTTCTCTACCTGTTTGTATAGTCTTGACTTTATTATGTAAAGTGCCCTGAGATGACCTTGTTGTAAATTGGCGCTATATAAATAATGTTGAATTGAATTGAATTGAACTTTGTTTGAATAGTGAAGGCAAGGACATAAAAGAGGCAGGATGGTGGATAGGAAGTACAACAGAAAATGTGCACAACGTGAAAGACAACACAATGATCTGGCAAGAGGGTGTATTTTAATTGGTGAGGGAAGAGACGAAAAAATGGGGATCAGGTGAGTGAGTAGGTGTAAGTAATCAGGTTAGCTGGGTGTGGTGATAGAAGCAGATAACAGCTGGATCAGAGACGGGAACATGGCAACATGATCCTGATCTTTAGCATGTTTGTTTCCAGTGTTCAGGATTTTCCTTTCACGGCTCAACATTTGCTAAGCTGACGTAGCCGCCCTTTGCACAAAATCATTACCTCTGTTGCCGACATTCACTGAAGAAGGCTACAACTGGCAGTGATCACACATTCAGCGACACTCGTTCTTGTAAACAAAGTGAACAATTTCTCAATTTTTAATCCTTTCGATGGCACACTGTGCTTCATTTCTTTCTTTGTTTAAATTAATCTTTCTTTCAGCATGTATGCTTAAATGTTGACAGCACCACTTTCTTATATCTGAGCAAATACTGGTTTTAAATTATGCACATTGTTGAGGTTTTAGTAGGCTGTGATTTTTTCACGCTATACTTTTCATCAAACACAGATTGAAGTGCAGGTTAAATCACATGGTTCGGTGCCTGATACCAGCATTTTAAAATGGTGTAAAAAAATGGCCCATGACACATAATTGCAGCCAATACAATAGGAGTTCCCTATATTGTCGTGACTTTAATTACAATAAATGTTTTCAGAATAGAATAGAATAGAACTTTATTAAACGGAACCAGACAGGAAGTCCGCCACAGCACTGGTACTTTCTCCAGTCTAAGGCTCAGGTTGAATAGTGACAGAACAACCTCACAGAGCTGGTCTGCACACTCCCTGAGGAGCCTGGAGCTGATGTTGTCAGGGCCTGTGGCCTTCCTGGCCTTAGTCTTCCTTAACTCTCTCCTAACCTGGTCCACAGTGAGGCAGAGGGGGGTGGGCGGTGACTGGTCTGGAGCTATGGGTTGTTGGGAGCTCTCTGTGACAGTGGGAGGAGGGGCAGAGTGGTCTGGATGGAGCTGAGGTGTGAAGAGCTGCAGCTGTGAGGAGACGACTGGACTGGAGCGGTATGAAGAGGGGGCCATGTGAGTGGGGGCTGGGGACTCGGCAGAATTAAATCTGTTAAAGAACAGATTTAATTCATTTGCCCAGGTCTGGTCACCTGTGGCCTGTCGACCATCCCCACCCTCGCCGTGCCCTGAGATGTGTTTCAGTCCTCTCCACACCTCACGGACGTTGTTCTGCTCCAGACGATGCTCCAGTTTCGTCTTGTAGCTGTCCTTGCACCTCCTGATTTTGTATTTTAATTCCTGCTGCACTCTGCCCAGCTCCTCCGTGTCCCCAGAGAGAAAGGCCCTCTTCTTTGCATTCAGCAGGGCCTTCAGCTCAGGGCTCACCCAGGGCTTGTTGTTGGCAAAACACCGCATTGTCTTGGATGGCACAGTGTTTTCCACACAGAAGTTTATATAGTCCGTGATACAGTCTGTGAGATTGTCAATGTCCTCCCCGTGTGGACTGCGGAGAATGTCCCAGTCTGTGATTTTAAAACAGTCCCTCAGCTGTTCACTCGCCTCCTCTGTCCTGACCTTCACTGTTTTCACCTGTGGTGACTGTTTTTTCACCACCGGAGTGTAAGCAGGAGACAGGGACACGAGATTGTGGTCGGAGCGACCCAGAGGGGGGAGGGGGGTGGAGGTATATGCATTCTTTGTGTTAGCATATAGCAAGTCCAGAGTTTTATTGTCTCTTGTGTGGAAGTTAACGTACTGGGTGAAGTTGGTGAGGGTGGCAGAGAGGGGGAGGCAGGCATGGTTAAAGTCCCCAGAGATGAGGATCAGGGCCTGTGGGTGCTGTGCACGCGCTCACACGTGGCAGCGGCGTCTGCCGACAGACGAACGTAAACAGTTACCGCCAACACGTTAGAGAACTCCCGCGTGAGGTAGTACGGCCGGACGCTCACTGCCACCAGTTCCACATCTTTGCTGCAGAGCTGTTGTTTAACAGTGATCTGCCCGGGGTTACACCATCTGTTGTTCACGAACACCGCCAGTCCGCCTCCCTTCTTCTTGCCGCTCTCTGTCGCACTCCGGTCCGCCCGCACCAGTGTGAATCCGTTAACAGACCCCACAGAGTCCGGTGTATCCTGGTTGAGCCACGTCTCGGTGAAGCACAGTAAACTGCTCTCCTGTACACGCGCTGTAGCCTTATGAGCGCACAATTTGAATTTCCGAGAGGTTATTTAAAGTCAGCAAAGGCAACTACATTTACCTCAGCGTCGCACAGAGCCCTGGTGTACACATGCATCACATAACAAAGATATATCTCTGCCAAGTTAATCATTTATCCTAAGAGATTCACAAATTGTTTGTGAAAAGATGTGTAGATAAGATAAAAAAAAAAAAAAGATAAACTTTATTATAAAAAAACAAAGCTAAAAACAAAGCTAGTAAGTAGTTCTGTTGTACGCTTGCCAAAAGACTCACTCGGTTTCTACATACACAAATGCATATATTTTTTTCCCTGTCAAAATGAAAGTCCAGCCCATTTACACATAAAGTGGCTGATTTCATGCTGCCCTGGCCTCACGGTGCACAGGCATGTTTAGATGCTCTCACGGGTTATACGATGTGTTGTTTTCTGGCCCACATGGACGAGGAAATGACAGTGCTCCGCTGCTTGAAAACAGATATATGGATAACCCTTGACACACCACAGTGTTGTTTTTTTTTTCCCCTTTCCATTCTATAATGCTTGATGTCTTATTTTGACATGCTATCTTCTTGCAATAGCTGCTCAAAGACATGTTTTGGCAGCGATAAGCATATTTATTTTTTGTAGAGGGCCAACCTTAAGATCTGAGTTACCCTTGGATGCTCACCATTGAATGCAGCTTTTCCTTTTCAGTCTACAGTAGCTTGGAAGCCTTCTGTAAAAACTCGAGCTTGCTTTTTTCACACTAGACTGACTGTGCATAGCCCAAGAACAGCCACTCCAAAATTGAGCCAGAAATGTTGAAGTAAGCCATCTAATGACAAGATAAATACATAACGCAGAGTGTGTATTTAAAACCACTGCCAACGATCATTTGAAAGAAAGACAGAGCCAAAGTAAGAAGTGGGCTGACTGAAGTCACTGCAAGTGTATTATGACTATTGGTCATTTATACATTTAAAAAATCTTTATACTTTGTAAATAAGACATATTAATGGTCACTTTGTAAAGAGGGTGGACCCAACGAGTAGTCTATCAACACTTATTATAATATTTACCAAGTAAAGGAATTATAAGTGTGTGAAACCAATCTCAATGGGTAGAGAGTTTTTGAGGGCAATGAAGATCTGGGATCTGTTCCAGGTGTGCGAAATCCCAGAACCTGCAAACCCCAGCCCCCCACCAGGTGTGACACCCAGTGCCAGCTCCTGGCGCCAAACCATGGCAGCCCTTTGTCTCCTTTGGGATGGAGATGGGTTCTTCCTCCCTTCTTCTAAACTTTGTTTTAAAAAAACAGCCTTAGAACAACAACAACCTTAGAAGAGGCTTTGTCCTTAGAGTCTGTTAGTCTGCAACCTGAATCAAGCTTGTTTGCATCTGTTCATCAAAAATGAATAAAACACACACACACCTCTACTGGGTGACATGTTCATCAATTCCCAAATACTTGGTTGACCTTTTTTTCATCAATGTCCACATCCAGTTGAGTTTTAAAAAGCACAGCCTGTATTGCCCAAATGAGCCAGTTTTCAGGGGCTGATTGTTTCCACCTTCTCCACCTTTTTAATGTTCAAAAGGTTTGAAGAAACGTTCAATCACATTTAAATGGGATTTTTAGTGTGTTTTTGAGTGCCTCAAGCTAAAAGTGTCTCTGAGCACAGTTTGTCTTGTAAAAAGAAACCATCAGCATTAGAAACACAGGAAAAACTCAACGCTGATTAACACAAGGTTTTTGATCTACTACACAGGATATAATGTACTTGTACAAGATAAACATACAGTATTATCCCACGTTTGATTGCTTTAACATAGCTACATGTTATCAATAATATTACAGTTTATTACACTGACCCATAAACTGAAGTACAACTTGCAAGTCAGACATCCTACATCATCACCTTTTGAAACTGATGCAGAGGATGGCACCTACCTTCTTTTGATCTTCTCATTGGTTAACTACATTTACATGTATAGTATTAATTCCCAAATATTAGATTGAATTATTATGTCCACATCATTATTATTACAAGTATACAGTCATTGAACAAAGGTTATTCACCTTATATGTTCTTAATTAAAACCAGAGTTAAAAAGTTTGCAGTTCACATACATGCTGAGAATCTCATATAATCACTTCATCCTTGAGTCCAAGTTTGCAAAATATAATGAAAATCTGAAGATACTGAGTTGATGATAATGGGACAGAAAATGCTCCAGCATGTGACCTTCTGCCTTTGACCACCAACATCTAATCAGTCCAAGTAGACATGGACAACCAAAAAAATAGAAAGAAAGATTATTTCACATTAACTGAAGTGTAATGAAAAACTGCCCTTTTTCAAGATCATACTTATTGTAGTCCAAAATCATTAAATATGGCTACAAACAAAACTATTTTTCATTCGCTAGTCTAGTTTGGTTTTCATTACACACAACAATGTAAAATGTTTTTTTTCAACTGCTGGTGGGAAAATGGTCATCAAATCCCTTTTAAAGCCACAATAATGTGATCTCTTCTCAAAAAAAAAAAAAAATAATAATAATGAAGTGTGCAATGCCAACGTATACAGCGATTACATGAAATGCAGGAAGACCATATGTGACAAAATGACACACTGCACCATAAAAGGTCATGAAGAAGCCACTGGGTTTTGAAATAATCTCACAGGTCACAACTTCTGACTGTGGGTATCGATCATCTCTTGAAACCTCTATGTGCCTTTGATGACAATCTCTGTGACAGAATGCTCGGCCCTCTTGTTGCCTGTTATCTGCCAGGATAAAACTGATCCAGTTTCGCAGCGTAATAATACCTCAATTAACTTACAATAGAGGGCTAAGATGCCAGAGCTACCAAGCCATTACTGGTAGAAATGACATCTCAGAATCCCATCTTTCATTCTGCTATTTACTGCGCTCTTAAGATGGTGAGCACTTCTCAGTTTCTTTTCCTAAAAGTGTAAGATGATACACATTCTTTATCTTTTTTGACCCCTCCGGATCAAGAAATTCCAGTCTTTCTAAAAACTAAATTGCCATTCACTGTGTAGATAGCAATTGTGTATTCTTCAGTTGTCACATCCAAAACTGACACATAAGATGTAAAAATAATGTATCTTGCGTGCAACAACCACAGAATATGTGATGTGTTGCTCTACACAGATTAAAAGTTTTCTGACATGATGAAAATATTGAGCTTCCTGGCTGTGGAAACAGAGTGTCGAGTTGTGTTCTCGTGCTGTCAGCAGTAGCATTTAGAGATAAAAAACCCTAATCGGACCATAATTAGGCAAGCTCTTCTCACTGAAGCCATGGGAAAGAAGCAGCACCAGCTAACGTCTATAACTGTGTCACTGCATCCAAGGTTCTGTCCTGCCAAATTACATAACATTAATAATGTGTAATTACAGGCAAAAGATGGAAGTGTCACTGTGCCGTAAGGAGAAATTAAATGCTTCCCAGCAAGAGGGGCTGTAATCCTGGGACACGCTCGCAATGAAGGATGGCTTCATCTGGCTTCACTTGCCTGTATAATGCAGCGTTGTTAAGTCACTCCTAAGATGTGTGTGGTCGCTCAGCTGTTGCAATTCGTGATTGTTTCCTTGACTGATAGTGTTACACTTGTACTTGTAAGCTTGTAGCAAAAATACCCCACATTAGATACAGGCATTTTTAATGAGAATCACAAGGTTTATTTCACCTGCCACAGAGACAGGTTAATGATTGAGTCCAGTAATTTTTAATTAATAGTAATAACATTTTACAGCGCTTGACAGAAATAGTAAAGCTTAACATATGGCTGATGTTGTGACATGCTTTTAAGACTGTGAGCTGCGAATCTGTGGAAGCCTCAGTATGGAGCTGCCGGTCCCTCAGCCCTCGTTAACTAACAGATGTAAAGTTAAAGTTGTGGTGTTTCTGATGCAATTTCTCCACTGTCTATCTCTGTCTCATGGAAGGTGGCGCAGCTCCGAAAACACACACACACACACACACACACACACACACACATTCATCAGCTGAGGTGAGACACTCAGTTAGACAACTCTTTTTAGTCTTCCCCCCGAACAGGGATGTTTCCAGGGAACATCAATCATTGACGGACATTTAGCCACTGTAGCTGTTTACAGCGTGTCTTGTCACTTGGTTGTGTTGCACTTGTTTGCGGCACATTTTGTCATTTGGTTTTGATGTAACTTTTTGTAGCAAGTTTCTGCATCTGGGTGTTAATAAAAAAAAACAAACAGTTCCTTTAAACCAATCACATTAACATTAATTTGTGTTTTTACTTATTAGAAAATAAAAATACTAATGCACAAAAGTAAGAAGGGAAGGATTGTAATATAATTGTATTCTCATCAAACATCAGCATATCAGAACTGCCACTGTGATCATATAAAACCGATGTTAGCAGCAAGCTAATAGCACCAGTGACCATATACAGATCCACATGATTCCAGGTTATAAAAACAAATTGTAGCGACCCGGCCGGTGGGCCAGGGGTGGGGTCGCTGGGGATCATGGGTATTTGGGGTTTTGTGTTTGTGTTGGTCGGCACCGTGAGGGAAGGTGTTGTGTGTGTGGGAGTGACCGACCTGTGTAAGTGCGTTGTTTGGAGATAGTCAATAAAAGACAAGAACTGCGTCACCTGGTTGTCTGTCCAGGTGGACAGCATGAGGCACTTGGGGTCGTGCGGTGTATGGGGCACGAGTGACCTCCTTCCACCTGAGGTAGCTTTAGGGTCAGGTTAGCCTGCTAGCGCCCAAGCTAGCCGCTAGTTAGATGCACCAGTTGGGCTAGGCTAGCGTAGCTCAAGCTCCACCACCACCAGTGGCTGCCGCACACCCTGCCACAGTGTGTCTGGCGCTATAATATGTTATGGAGCAACTGACCCATAAGATAAAAATTCAAGAGGAACAATGCAGAGAGAAACGGGAGAAATGGATCAGAGACATGATGGAGAGCAGAATGTTCATATGTCATAAAAAGAAATCCACCATGTTCATGGGTTTTAACACCCACTTTTTTCCACTCCTGTGTTTTTTTTCTCTCTTCGTTTGTTTTGTTGGTGTTGTTTTTTTTTCTTGTACATAAAAAAATAAAAACAAAGTGATAAAAAAAGCTGGAGCAGCCAATCACCATCCGGGGCAGCAAATCCAGTGACAATAGTGAGCGTGGATGATTGGATGATGTGTTTTCATTTAATGCCCGCGGGCGACAGACTGGGCGCCCCGGCCTCACACTGTCTCTGTCTTAAGGACTCGTGGCCCTCTGACTTTCGGATGAAACTATTTCTAAATGTTGGCTTTTCCACATTCACCCTCCTCTCATTCTGTATGAACTTTTTTCCTCCTGTTTCAGAAAAAGATTGAATCCAAGATGGCATGCAGTGTGAGCAAGATGTTCAACCCGAGGATGCCCGAGGGCATCGGCCTGGAGGTTATCCATAGTGCATCGAGACTGAAGAATGTGGTCAATCTCATCATTGCCACAGAGAGGCTGATGGTGAAAAACTCAAAGTCAGTGCTGAGCACCGACTTCAGCGATGAACACCTGCTCCACATCATGCTGGAGAGCGTATTGGAAGGTAATCACACAGAACCACTGCTTTAGTTATTTGTTTAAAAACCCTGTCTGGACAACTTTATGTGTTATCCTTGATTTAAATCAATCACATGGCTTTTCATATCACTGCTATGCGGACGACACGCAACTCTTCCTGTCCTTTCCGCCAAATGACTCCACTGTCTCGACACGCATCTTTGCCTGCCTCTCTGACATCTCTGCCTGGATGAGCTTCAGCTCAACATCTCCAAGACTGAGGTCCTAGTCTTCCCAGCCAAGCCGTTGACGCAGCACAACATCAGCATCAACATTGGATCTGAAGTGATTGTTCCCGCTAAGTCGGCCAGAAATCTGGGGGTCATCATTGACGACCAACTGAGCTTCACGGAACACATCGCCTCAGTCTCTAGGTCGTGTAGATTTGCCCTCTACAACATCAACAAGATCAGACCCTACCTCTCTGAGTACACGACTCAACTCATCGTGCAGGCGTTGATCATATCTCGTCTAGATTGTTGCAACGCGCTGTTGATGGGGTTACCGGCATGCACGACCAAACCCCTGCAGATGATCCAAAATGCAGCAGCACGCCTTATCTAAAAGGACTCATGTCACCCCTCTCTTCAGATCTCTGCACTGGCTTCCTGTAGCTGCTAGGATTAAGTTCAAAGTTCTGTCTCTTGCCCACAGAGTGGTCAACTCAACAGCTCCGGCTTACTTAAAGTCATTCATTCAGGTCTAGAACCCCTCCCATCCGCTGCGCTTGGACAGCGAACGACATCTGGCAGTCCCAGCGCCACACAGAAGACACCAAGGAAAACTCTTCAGCTCAGTGATCCCACGGTGGTGGAATGAGCTGCCAAACTCTGTGCGCTCAGCTACATTTAAAACACTGCTGAAAAAAGAACTTTTCCATCTCTTCCTTTAAGAAAAAAAAAAAAAAACTTGCTTTTTTTTCATGCATGTCATGAAACCTTAACACTTGTTTGATAGCACTTGTTTGATAACACTTTACTTTGATGTTTTTTCTCCTAAACTTAGATTTTATTGCTTGTTTGTTCCTCACTTGTAAGTCGCTTTGGATAAAAGCGTCTGCCAAATGCCTAAAAGTAAATGTAAATGTAAATGTGCAGTGGCCGGCTAATAAACATAACATAACATAACATAAAATGATCATTGTGAGGGAAGTTTTGATCAATGACCATCTGACCATCTGTTCACACTTCTGGCAGAGGCCAGACAACGGGTCCCCGCCACTCAGTAGGAAGCCCACGGGAACTAGCAGGAACATTGAATCCCAGAATATACTTGTTGACACCTTAAGCAGACCCTCTGTCTAAACTTTGTTTAACCCTAGCTTCCCCACAGGTAGCTGTCCCAGCAGGGGAGAGACAGTAACAGGGACTTGCTAATTAGGAGTCCTGATCAATGTGTATTCAACTGTATGCATGATTTGCATTGTGGATCAGATAAAACACACACGCATCCTGACAGAACTCATCAGATACTGTCTTATCCGCTCGAGTGTAAAATGCTTTTTGCTCTGTTCCTCTGCCTGCTCCTCTACCTTTTTGCTTATTTTACCTATGTTATTGTCAGTAAATTGCTTAATGATAATGTGAGAGCTGCCTCCTGTCTCTTAACTCTTAGTCAGCTTGCTGCTTGTCCTCTACCTTGGTTTGAGTGTCATATCAACAGCGGGCAGCTTGCAAGGTAGGCATTGCCTGGAAGCCCTGACTAACGTGTTTCCAAGCTTTACACAATCGGCAAGTGTCATCCTAAAAGTCAATGTTTGTCAGAAGTGGGATTTGAACCCACGCCTCAAGGAGAGACTGCGACCTGAACACAGCGCCTTAATTCAATTCAATTCAATTCAACTTTATTTATATAGCGCCAATTTACAACAAGGTCATCTCAGGGCACTTTACATAATAAAGTCAAGACTATACAAACATGTAGAGAAAACCCAACAAATCCCCCTTGAGCAAGCCATAGGCAACAGTGGGGAGGAAAAACTCCCTTTAACGGAAGAAACCTCCAGCAGAACCAGGCTCAGGGTGGACGGCCATCTGCCTTGACCGGTTGGGCAGAGTGGAAAGTGAAGAGAGAAAAGAACAGAGCAACAAAAGCAACAACAAAACATTGAGCAGGTTAATAGGACCAGTAGCTGCACACTGGAGGACACACAGCGCCAAATCCGGGGACACCTGTGGACAGGGAGAGAGAGAGAGGGAAAGAGAGGGAGAGAGACGACTACGGGACAAAGAAGATACAGAGTTAATGTCATACAGTGGTGACATTATAGATGTGGGGTGAGAGGAGGGAATGAAGAGAAGAGGAAGTGGCACAGTGCAGAGTCCCCCAGCAGTCTAAGCCTATAGCAGCATGACTATAACCAACTATAAGCTTTATCAAAAAGGAAGGTTTTGAGCCTAGTCTTAAAAATAGGGAGGGTGTCTGCTTCCCGAATCTGGACCGGGAGCTGGTTCCACAGGAGAGGAGCTTGATAGCTAAAGGCTCTGCCTCCCATTCTATTTTTGGAAATTCTGGGAACCACAAGTAGGCCTGCATTTTGGGACCGAAGTGGTCTAGTAGGATGATATGGTACTAAGAGATCTTCTAAATATGATGGGGCTTGGCCGTTTAAAGCTTTATAGGTAAGAAGAAGGGTTTTAAATTCTATTCTGCATTTAATTGGAAGCCAATGGAGAGAAGCTAATGAAGGTGAAATATGATCTCTCTTACCAATCCCAGTCAGTAATATTGCTGCAGCATTTTGGATTAATTGGAGGCTTTTTAGAGAGTTACTGGGGAAGCCTGAAAGTAGAGAATTACAATAGTCCAATCTAGAAGTAACAAATGCATGAACCAATTTTTCAGCATCGCTTTGGGATAGGATGCTCCTAATTTTGGCAATGTTCCGTAGGTGGTAGAAGGCTTTTCTAGAGATTTGCTTTATGTGTGAGGTAAATGACAAATCCTGGTCAAAAATGACTCCAAGATTCCTTGCATTACTACTGGGGGCAAGAGTTATGTCATCTAAAGTAGCGATATGGTTAGAAAACATGTCTCTTAGACTATTAGGCCCAAATACAATAACTTCGGTTTTATCTGAGTTTAGAAGAAGGAAATTATACGTCATCCAATCCCTTATGTCTTTAAGACATGCTTGTAGTTTGATTAATTTATTTGTTTCATCAGGTTTCATAGATAGATATAACTGCGTGTCATCAGCGTAGCAGTGAAAATTTACAGAGTGTTTTCTAATAATGTTGCCAAGGGGAGACATATATAGAGTAAAGAGTATTGGTCCTTATACAGAGCCTTGTGGAATTCTATAACTAACTTTTTTGTATGTCGAAGATTCATCATTAACATGAGTAAATTGGAATCTATCTGATAGATACGATTTAAACCAATTAAGTGCTTTTCCTTTAATTCCAATAACATGTTCTAGTCTCTGTAATAATATTCTGTGATCAATGGTGTCAAATGCAGCACTAAGATCTAGCAGAACTAGTATAGAGACAAGTCCGTTATCTGAAGCCAGAAGAAGATCGTTGGTGACTTTAATCAGTGCGGTTTCTGTGCTATGAAACCGCACTGATTAAAACCTGACTGAAATTCTTCAAATAAGTCGTTTCTGCGCAGGTGGTCAAATAATTGCTTTACAACTACTTTTTCAAGTATTTTAGAAATAAAGGGGAGATTGGATATTGGTCTGTAATTGGCTAAGACATCTGGATCCAGACTAGGTTTTTTAAGTAGAGGTTTGATTACAGCTATCTTATAAGCCTTTGGTACATATCCTGTTTGTAAGGATAGATTAATGATATCTAATACAAACGTGTCTAATAAGGGTTAGACTGCTCGGCCATCCTGACACAACTCATGTCATTGCTACACTGGCCATCAGAGTTTGTTGCTTGGAGTACTGGTGGTGCATGGGCAATGGGTCCATCACCTTGGTTACATTCTTCATTTTCATAGTATATTATTAGGCTATTTCAACTGATAAGTTGCCGTTCGGGAATAAATGAGCTTATGGTCATACCTTTTTTCAAGAAACACATCTAACAGTAAAAGTGGGATAAGACTGCTTCCAATTTGTTTGTCATGACAGTAAAAACCAGGAAATGCTTGTACTACTCTTACAGTCACAAAATGATCAATCTGTGGTTGAAATAATCATAATACTATGTACTACTATTAGATGACGTTTAGACTAAATTAGAAGAAAGATATTGTTTTAGTCCTCGCCAATGTAGTGTATACAGTGAGTTGCACAGTGCGGTGTCCTCACTGCATCATCTTTAATTCAATACTATTCAATTCAACTTTATTTATATAGTAGCAATTTACAACAAGGTCATCTCAGGGCTCTTTACATAATAAAGTCAAAACTATACAAACATTTAGAGAAAACCCAACAAATCCCCCTGGAGGAAGCCATAGGCAACAGTGGAGAGGAAAAACTCCCTTTAACGGAAGAAACCTCCAGCAGAACCAGGTTCAGGTTGGTCGGCCATCTGCCTTGACCGGTTGGGGTGAGTGGAAAGTGGAGAGAGAAAAGAATAGAGCAACAAAAGCAGCAACAAAACATTGAGCAGGTTAGTAGGACCAGTAGCTGCACACTGGAGGACACACAGCGCCAAATCCGGGGACACCTGAAGACAGGGAGAGAGAGAGAGGGAAAGAGAGGGAGAGAGACGACTACGGGACAAAGAAGATACAGAGTTAATGTCATACAGTGGTGACATTATAGATGTGGGATGAGAGGAGAGAATGAAGGGAAGAGGAAGTGGCTCAGTGCAGAGTCCCCCAGCAGTCTAAGCCTATAGCAGCATGACTATATCCAACTATAAGCTTTATTGAAGAGGAATAAGCTTTATCGAAGAGGAACAGCAGCTAGCTTTCAGCAATCACGCGCATTTTCTTCTTCAGTGGTCTTGCACAGCCCTTCTCCAGTTATTTAAAATGACGGGGCACCTGTCATGTGGAAGATTTGGGTTTGATTCCCCGACGAGGATTGGTCCGATGCCATTGCAGTGAGGTTGATGCAATGGGAGCAAGTGCAGTGAGTGTAGATCATGTAGCTAAAGTATTATATTGGGATTAAACACTTCTTTATTTAGGATTATGTACTTATTGGCGGTGTTTAGAATACGGTTTTTGTTTGTAGCATTTTAACCTTAGGTCACGAGTTGGAGTTGGAGATAGATTTAGAGCATGGTAGGTTCAGAGATAAGTTGAGTTCTACTGATTTGGGTTGCTGATGGATACTAGGTTTAGATGTCCAGGCTAGATTTAAAAGTAAGTATTTATTTATTTAATTTTGGAGCGTTTTAGTCTTAAGTCACAAGATGAAGTAAGGGCTAGATTCATAGCATTTAGAGTTCAGATACGTTTTAAATTGTTTTTTGGTTTGTTGGTGAATCTCTATAGTCGTCACATGTGCTATGTTACTGGATGAAGATGTTTTTGTTGATGAGCCTAGGTCCCGGTGCATCCTCGGCCTAGTCACCTAAGCTGGAATAGGGGATGAGTAATTTGGAGGATGTGAAGAATATGAAGAAATCTAGCCACAGGGGTTGCAAGCCAGTAACTTCTGTGCCAGTCCCAAGCCCGGATAAATAGAGAGGGTTGCGTCAGGAAGGGCATCCGGCGTAAAATTTTGCCAAGTACAACCATGCAAGTCATCCATACCACTTTAATACCGGATCGGTCGAGGCCCGGGTCAACAACGACTGCCACCGGTGCTGTTAACCTACAGGGTGCCGGTGGAACTTGGACTACTGTGGGTTGAAGAAGGAGAGGAGGCAGACGGGTTCGTGGTCAGAGAGAGAAGAGGAAAGGCTTAGATCTGAGAGAAGGGACTCTTAACATTGGCACAATGACAGGGAAAGGTAGAGAGCTGGCAGATATGATGGAGAGAAGGAAGGTAGATGTACTGTGTGCGCAGGAGACGAGGTGGAAGGGCAGCAAAGCACGTAGTATTGGAGGAGGATACAAACTGTTCTACCATGGTGTGGATAGGAAGAGAAACGGAGTAGGAGTTATCTTGAAGGGGGAGTTTGTGAACAATGTTCTAGAGGTGAAAAGAGTCTCAGACAGAGTGATGAGCCTAAAGCTAGAATTTGAAGGGGTGATGGTGAACATAGTCAGTGGGTATGCTTCACAATTTGGCTGTGAGTTAGAAGAGAAGGAGAGATTCTGGAATGAGTTTAATGATGTTGTAGAGAGTATCCGCAGAGGAGAGACAGTAGTTGTTGGAGCAGACTTCAAAGGGCATGTTGGTGAGGGGAACAGAGGTGATGAGGAGGTGATGGGCAGGTTTGGTGTTAAGGAAAGGAATCCAGAAGGACAGATGGTAGTGGACTTTGCTAAGAGGATGGAAATGGCTGTAGTTAACACTTACTTCCAGAAGAGAGAGGAACACAGAGTGACATACAAGAGTGGAGGTAGGAGTACACATGTGGACTACATTCTATGTAGACGAGGACATTTGAGAGAGGTTAGTGACTGCCAAGTGGTGGTAGGAGAGATTGTAGCCAGACAGCACCGCATGGTGGTGTGTAAGATGACTCTGGTGGTCATGAAGAAGAAGAGAGGAAAGACAGAAAAGAAGACCAAGTGGTGGAAGCTAAAGAATGAAGAAACTTGTGAGGAATTCAGGCAGAAGTTGAGACAGGCTTTGGGTGGTCAGGAGGAGCTTCCAGATGACTGGGAAACTACAGCAGAGGTAATCAGGGAAACAGGTAGGAAGGTGCTTGGTGTGTCATCTGGAAAGAGGAAAGATGATAAAGACACAATGAGGAAGTACAGGACTGCATCCAGAGGAAGAGGTTGGCTAAAAGGAAGTGGGATGTAGAAACGACTGAGTAAAGTGGACAGGAGTACAAGGACGTGCAGCGCAGAGTGAAGAGGGAGGTGGCAAAGGCCAAACAGAAAGCTTACGATGAGCTGTATGACACGTTAGACACGAAGGAAGGACAGAAGGACTTGTATAGGCTTGCCAGACAGAGAGATAAGGATGGGAAAGATGTGAAACAGATAAGGGTGATTAAAGACGAGAAATGGAAAGGTGCTAACAAGCCAGGAGAGTGTGCAGAGAAGATGGAAGGAGTATTTTGAGGAGCTGATGAATGAGGAAAATGACAGGGAAAGAAGGGAGGAAGATGTGGATGTTGTGGAGCAGGAAATAGCAGAGATTAGAAAGGATGAGGTGAGGAAGGCTCTGAAAAGGATGAAGAGTGGAAAGGCTGTTGGTCCTGATGACATACCTGTGGAGGTCTGGAAGTGTCTAGGAGAGACAGCAGTGAAGTTTCTGACAGGTCTGTTTAACAGGATTTTAGATAGTGAGAAGATGCCTGAGGAATGGAGGAGAAGCGTTCTGGTGCCGATCTTTAAGAACAAGGGTGACACGCAGAACTGCAGCAACTACAGAGGGATAAAGCTGATGAGCCACACAATGAAGCTGTGGGAAGGAGGTGGAGATTTGTGAGCAGCAGTATGGTTTCATGCTCCGTAAGAGCACCACTGATGCCATTTTCGCTTTGAGGTTGTTGATGGAAAAGTACAGAGATGGTCAGAAGGAGCTTGTGTCTTTGTGTATTTAGAGAAGGCGTATGACAGGGTGCTGAGGGAGGAGCTGTGGTACTGTATGAGGATGTCAGGAGTGGCAGAGAAGTACGTCAGAGTAGTCCAGGACATGTATGAAAGGAGCATGACGGTGGTGAGATGTGCTGTAGGTCAGACAGAGGAGTTCAAGGTGGAGGTGGGACTACATCAAGGATCGGCTTTGAGTCCCTTCTTGTTTGCTATGCTGATGGACAGGTTGACAGATGAGGTCACACAGAAATCTCCCTGGACAATGATGTTTGCAGATGACATTGTGATTTGCAGTGAGAGTAGAGAGCAGGTGGAGGAACAGCTGGAGAGGTGGAGGTTTGCTCTAGAAAGAAGAGGCATGATAGTCAGTCGTAGCAAGACAGAATACATGTGTCTAAACGAGAGGGAGCCAGGTAGAAGCGTGAAGTTACAGGGGGCTGAGGTGAAGAAGGTGCAGGAGTTTAAGTGCTTGGGGTCAACAGTTCAGTGTGACGGGGAGTGTGGAAAAGAGGTGAAGAGGCGAGTGCAGGTGGGTTGGAGTGGGTGGAGGAAAATGTCAGGAGTGTTGTGTGACAGAAGAGTGTCAGCAAAACTCAAAAGGAAAGGTGTACAGGACAGTGGTGAGACCAGCTCTGCTCTATGGGTTAGAGACAGTAGCAGTGAGAAAGACACAAGAGGCAGAGATGGAAGCAGCAGAGATGAAAATGTTGAGGTTCTCCTTGTCCCGTAGTCGTCTCTCTCCCTCTCTTTCCCCCTCTCTCTCTCCCTGTCCACAGGTGTCCCCGGATTTGGCGCTGTGTGTCCTCCAGTGTGCAGCTACTGGTCCTATTAACCTGCTCAATGTTTTGTTGTTGCTTTTGTTGCTCTGTTCTTTTCTCTCTCCACTTTCCACTCTGCCCAACCGGTCAAGGCAGATGGCCGTCCTCCCTGAGCCTGGTTCTGCTGGAGGTTTCTTCCGTTAAAGGGAGTTTTTCCTCTCCACTGTTGCCTATGGCTTGCTCAAGGGGGATTTGTTGGGTTTTCTCTACCTGTTTGTATAGTCTTGACTTTATTATGTAAAGTGCCCTGAGATGACCTTGTTGTAAATTGGCGCTATATAAATAAAGTTGAATTGAATTGAATAAAGTTGAATGACAAGGTTGGACAGACTAAGGAACGAGCTCATCAGAGGGACAGTGCATGTTGCCTGTGTTAGCAACAAAGTCAGAGAGGCCAGACTGAGATGGTTTGGATATGTGCAGAGGAGGGATAGTGAATATATTGGTAGAAGGATGTTGGAGATGGAGCTGCCAGGCAAGAGGGCGAGAGGATGACCAAGGAGGAGATATATGGACGTCCTAACAGAGGACATGAGTTTAGCTGGTGTCAGAGAGGAAGATGCCCAGGATAGGGTGAAGTGGAAACGGATGATTCGCTGTGGCGACCCTTGTCGGAAAAGCCGAAAGAGTAGTAGTAGTAGTAATGAGCTAAGGAACAGAACAGCTTTTTTCCTAGAGCTGTCTCCTTATGGAACTGTGCCCCCCACTGACTTGGCTGACCTTTCTGCCACAATCATACACCCCGACATTCTCCCCATAAAATTGCACTATTTAATATTGCACATACTCATTGCACTAGTCTGAATATACTCACCTGTAAATGCACATGTCTGTAAAATGTAATTGTCTGTAAATTACTGATTATAGTAACTAGCAAATGGCATATTATATTCATATCTACTTCTGTATTCCTGATTACTATAGCAACCACTATATAGCCTTATCTATCTGTAAATTTCTGATCTAGTTAACAACAACTTGTATAAAGCATGTTCACAGAATCTGTAAATATGATCCATATCTTCTCCTGTACATACTTTCTAGAGTTAACTTATTAATCTATATCCTGCACTTGCTTCTTATTGCACAGTTTTAGACACAAAGTTCATTTCGTTGCCTTGTACTTGTGCATGTGTAATGACAATAAAGTTGAATCTAATCTAATCTAAAGTGTTTTAAACTACACCAACTGCTTTCTAAAAGACACAGGCCATTGTCTAAAATGTGTTTTTATTTCAAAAGTTAAATAAACAAGCAAAAACTAAATATGACATTTACAATGAAGACCTTGTTTTGATATAAAGCAGTTATTTACATGTTCTTAGTTGCTACTTTCCTATTTGATATTTTAACATTCAAGTAGACCATCAGCATTATATTACACAGAATTCCACCCTTTGCTCTATTAAAAACATAATGCCTCTGCCTTCAGCAAGTCACCTTTGAAAAAGAGGTTCTTAACCTCTGGAATTTTCAAGTGGTTAAATAAATTGTGGGCCCATGACAATCAGCCAGAGTGGCTGAGAATGACGTGTTAAATGTTGGTTTTTCTCTAAATGAAAGTGCCTTGAAATTAATTTGTTGTAAATTGGCACTATATAGATAAAGTTGAATTGAAAAGCTATTTGATTAGGTGCATCAGGTGTGTTCTATCAATCACGAACTGCAGTAGGTAAAGCAGGGATAGCTGAAAAGCAACCGGGTTTGTGGACCTAGAGGTCAAAAAGAATTTCCCCACTTTGGGATTAATAAATTTCTATTCTATTCTATTCACACTTCTGGCAGAGGCTGGTGGCAGAGGCCAGACACCAAGTCCCCGCTACTCAGTAGGAAGCCCAAGGTAACTAGCGGGGACATTGAATCCCAGAAGTTGGTATGAACGCCATGACAGATGTATACTGGATGTGTGGCAAACCAACCAGAACTCTCCCAGCAAACTGACGGGTGTGCGCCCTTGTCATGGTGGCTCAAGAAATACATATACTCCCAACTACAGCCTCAGACATTTCACACTGATCAACCACACAGCACCATAGCATGAGACGAGCACTCCAGAAACCTTTGGGATTCTTCAACACACAAGTATACATTGATGACATTGGAGTTCCATGAGGAGTCCCAAATGCAAGGCTCGCAACCAGATCGCAGCAGGTTTTGAGTCTTCCCTCTGCTGGTGGTGCACAACAGACAAGAATGTCGATTGGATTAACTACCTGTACTACCACCAACAGAGGTTCATCAGTCACACACACAATGCCATTGGAGGCATAGCCGACGCTTGCAGCAACATTGCAGATGACATGGGAGAACAGAATGGCACCTGACATGCTGCTTGTAACAAAGGTGCTAGAGGGTTATGATGACACCAGCGCCTGGGGCTGCTTTGACATTGGGTTTGGAAGGTGGAAAACTTTCATTTTGTCTCTCCTCACAGGTGTTGTAATAGGCACTACCACACTAACGTTGTGCGGATCTTGTTTTATTCCCTGTGCGTGTATGCTGATAATGTGTACCATCGACCACTCCATCTCACACCAAATGGCTCTCCAAAGCATGCTGTTCCTACAGGACAATGTTTTAGCTGAGTCTCTTGACATCAATAATTGGGAACCCCCATATCATGGACATGACAACATCAGTCTCTAGATTTTGACTCTCACTCACTGTAACCGGTCAAGGCAGATGGCCGCCCACCCTGAGCCTGGCTCTGCCAGAGGTTTCTTCCCATGGTGGAAGTTTTTCGTCTCCACTGTCGCCTAAGGCTTGCTCAAGGGGGATTGTTAAGATTTTTTTTCTTTCATTTTGTTACTTTTGTTGTTTATTTGCTTATCTAAAAGTCAATTGAGCACAATTTGGGAATATAATGACAAAATGTTTTGAAAATCCTTGTGAAATTAACACTTTTGATGAATTGTTCCCTACTGTTGCTCAACCTTGATTACTCCTGACAATTTTTTTTATTATCATAAAATGATAAAAGTGGGGATGTGTGAGGGAAATTTTGATCAATGACCATCTGTTCCCCGCTACTCAGCAGGAAGCCTACGGGAACTAGCAGGAACATTGAGTCCCAGAATATTCCCTGACACATAAAAACAGATCCTACTGTATTCCTTGACACCTTAACAGACCCTATTGTTCCTTTGAATACTTGTTGACACCTTAAGAAGACTTTCTGTCCAAACTTTGTTTAACCCTAGCTTTCCCCCAGGTAGTATTCCCAGCAGGGAAGAGACAGTAAGAGAGAATTGCTAATTAAGACTCCTAAACAATGTGTATTCACCTGTATGTATGATTTGCTTTGTTGAGCAGTTAAAAGCACACAAGAGCTTCACAGAATTAACAGACCACTGTCTGATCCGCTCGAGTGTAAACTGCTTTCTGCTCTGTTTCTCTGCCTGCTCCTCTACCTTTTTTCTTATTTTACCTATGTTATTGTCATTAAATTGCTTAATGATAATGTGAGAGCTGCCTCCTGTCTCTTAACTCGCTCTCTCAGATTTTTCCACAACAATACCAAGTCTTCGAACCAGGTTTCAAACTCGACTCGGAACTTTTCGTGAAGCACCGTGCCGGAGCTTCCTTCAAATGGGGATGCAGCACGTGACTGATGACGTTCGAACCAGTTCCCTGCTTCATTTGGACTGAATCGGCTGCACTGTGAATTTGTGTTGACCAAACGAGGTCAAGTAAATTTCCAAAGCTGGGGAAGATGTCTCCCAAAAAAAAAAAAAAAAAAAAAAAAAAATCGAGCAAAACCATCTAGTGGGGACAAACTATTACTTTTATTTTTGAAATTAAAACAGCATAAATCGCACAAGCACACCCAGTATGCACCAAGCCCTCCACATCGGGCCCACCTTCCCTCTTATTGCCCCATATAATGCCCTATGCCGTGCCCACAGATTGTTCTCCAGCGTCTCAGGGTATACTTTCAACCAACTGGCTGCCCATTCATAATGCCAAGGCTGCTGCTCTGACCTTGGGTCGAAGTTAGACCAGTTCAATAACTTTCTGGCTGCATATGAGAAGTAGAACCTCTGACAATAACCGGCTGGGTGCCCCTCCCGCAACACCATGTCCTGAAGTAGGGATGCAACAAAGATGGTGTCCAGTTTCAGCGCGAAGTCCGGCACATCCCTTCCTCCCTCCTCTAACCCTGATACCATGCGCCTCCGTTCTACCCACTCATACCTCCCGCCCCATATGAAAGCGAACGCTGCCTGCCTCAGCGGCCGCCTCAAGGCAGTCGGTAGTGGGTACACATACGCTAAGTGCATTAGGGAAGAAAGAATGTTTGCCTTAAGCACTAGCACTTTCCCCAGCAATGTCAGATTCCTGGTTTTCCACAATGCCAACCTGGACTTCACACGGCCTAACTGTCCAGCCCAGTTCAGCAAAGCACTCTCCGATGCCTCATAATACACCCCCAGCACCTTTATCGGCCCTCGACACACTGGTAAGCCTCCAGGTGCGGTCACCCGTCCCTTCCACCTGCCAAAGAATTTCACCGTGCATTTATTAACATTTAAACTGGCACCTGAAACTCTCCCAAACTCCTCAATGATCTCCAATGCTTTCACTAAACACTTGTCTCTGTCAAGCAGCAATGTTGTCAGCGTACTGTGAGAGCTTCACTCGCGTGCCTCCTCCACCTGGGACCAGGGCCCCTGACCCCGGTGTCTGCCCTGATGGCTGCAGCCAGTGGTTCCATATACAAAACAAATAACAAGGGTGAGAGAGGGCATCCCTGCCTTACCCCAGATCTAATCTCGAATTCCCTACCTATGTTACCGTTTACAACCACCAGACTGCGAGCGCCTGCATATAATGACCTTAGCCACCCAACAAAAGTGCTCCCAAAACCCATCGTCTCCAAAACTCTGAACATGAATCCCCAGTGCACCCTATCAAAGGCCTTCGCCTGATCTAACCCTACAACCATTAGCGGCATGTTGTGGCCTTCAACCCAAGCTGTGACATCCCGAATCAACTGTAAGTTAAGTCGCACTGATCGCCTAACCACCCCACACGTCTGGTCGACATGAACGACCTCTGGCAGTACCGCACCCAAACGATTGGCAAGCACCTTTGCTAACAGCTTATAGTCCACATTAAGCATTGTCAGGGGCCTCCAGTTCTACAGGAGACTTGCCTCTCCCTTCTTAAATAATAAGGTTATGACCCCAACCTGCATTTTATTACCCCACATCGCCCCTCTCAGACCTGCAGTGAAGACCTCTAGCAGGGGTGGCCCTAACAGATTCCAAAAAACAACATAGAATTCGGCCGGTAACCCATCCAACCCCGGGACCCTTCCTTTCCTCATCCCACTGAGTGCCCTGTACAACTCTTCGAGAGAGAATGGAGCTTCCAGCTCTGTCATCCTGTCCCCAGGCACTCGGCCAGCGACAAAGCGCGAATATTTGTCCGTCTCCCCATCCACCACCTTCTCCCTAAAGAAATTACAATAATGCTCTGAAACCACCTCCACCATCCCCATTCTATCAGTAACCATCAGTCTCTGCTGATCACGAACCCCCTGGAAAACTGCCCTGATCCTTGACGCCTTTACCGCACCGAGGAACTGTGCGGTCCACTTTTCGCTCCCCTCGCAGAGATCTTGACGTTTGCGGGTAACAAATTCTCTGGCTTTTTCTTCATACACTGACTGAATCTGGTGTTTGAGGCATTCACACAGAACCTCATCTGCCACTCCACCCAAGTTAACCTCTGCTTGCTCTTTCTCAAATCTGTCTTGCCAAGCTTTGAGCTCAGCTTTCTTCTTCCCTGCCAGTCGCACAGAATATCTGATGCAAAATATCCTAAGCCTGTCCTTCCCTTTTTCCCACCACTCGATTGCCCCCCCCACACAATGGTAGCAACCCCAGTTGCCCCTGTAAAAAGGTAGTGCAGCTTGCCTGAAACTCCTTCTCCATCAGCATGCTGCAGTTCAGCTTCCAATATCCAGGACCAAACGCTGGACCAGTCACTGTCCCTCTGAAAACCAAACCATTGTGATCGAAGAAGAAAGTTGGCACGCACCTCCCTGAAGCCAAAGTAATTGTTCTCGAGCAGAAAATGTAATCTAACCGGCTAGATGCCCCTATGGAGTTCCTCCAGGTGGGGCCTAGGATCGGAGGTTGTACCGCCCGTCCCCCATCCACCAAGTCCATTACCTTTATCATTGCTCCCCACCCCGTCCCCTTCCATCTCCCTGTCCCACCTCCTCATTCAAATCCCCCCCAATAATGACATGCCTATTTGTGGCACAGTAGGGGACCAGGTCCTCCCCCACCTTCTCCCTCTCTGTGCTTATCTGGGAGCCATAAATTACTACAGCACGGAATACAGCACCACCCAACTCAAAATCCGCCCCTATTGCCCTACCCTGTTTAATCACGAACTCATTTTCCACCCGTGCCCCCCTCCCAAACAGTATACCCACCTCCGATGAGTGCACCCCCCCTACACTCCACACAGCCCCCCCTTGTCCCCATTCCCCAGTGTACTTTCTAACATCATCCAAATCCTTTAAGTGAACTTCCTGCAACATTGTTACAGTCAACTTCAAGTCCTTTATAAAGCTGAAAACCATAGGTCTCTTCAAAGGGTCCCGTATCCCCCTTACATTAAATGTGCCCACCCTTACTGAGGTCATGAACCAAGAAAAAAACAGCTCAACCATCCTCTGACCTTGTGGGCCGTCTCTCCTCATATGCTTCCATGTTTTAAATCTGCTCCGCCCATGAGCAATATGAAACTCTGGTGCCATCTTGTTGTACAGCCATCTCTTCCTGCTCTGCCCCCCGCAATAATGGGAGCGACAACATGTCCGGGGAGAAGGTAAAGTTCAGCCCAAAAGTCTCAATTGCCACGTCGGCAAGTGAGGGAGCCGTTTCTGGCACTATTGTATATGAGTCGACTCTACCTTGCTCATCCACTGATCCACCACCACCCGCTGTTGTTGAGGTTAACCCTTTAATTCTCTTTGTGCTCTTTCGACCCTCAGATTTGGTTCCCCCTTCCCGTCATTTAGGGAAGATTGGGAGTCACGCCTCATCTGTTCCTTGCTTGTTGCAGCGCCGACCTGACCGGGTGAAGTCCTAACTTGGCCATCCATGTTCTCCACAGCAGGGCCATGACTCCCCAACTCACCTCCTTCCACAGCTCTTTTCCCCTTGGTCTGTAAGTCAAATGGACCAGCAGTTGCAGGAACAGGTAACACTTCGACCTCCCCGACTCGAAGCGCTTGATCTACCTAGGCCCTCACCTGTTGATTCCATTGTAGGCAATAGACATCCTCCACCCTCAGCTTCAACTGCTCCTTGATGATTGTCCTGCAGAAATGATCCCTTGGCAACACCTTGCTGTTGGAGTTCCTCCACTAAACCTCAAAGTATTTTGCACACCCATTTGTGGTGTTAACAGCCCGTCGCTTGTTTCCGCCATTGCAACCAAAGCACGTACAACTCTTCGTGGTAATAAGGTTTGATCAAAGCTTGATCTTAGCCAAAAGGCCGAGAAGCGATGACCCCCGTCGTTTGCTGCCTGAGCCACCCTCACCTGACGCTTCTCAATTGTCATGGTGCAGTATAGCAAACGGAGCTGAACAATAGCTGCCGCGTAGCACCCCCCGTGCTTTCTTGGTGAACACAGCTTTTTGACTTTACACAGACTCACGGGGCTCGGGCGAAAGGCCCAGCCTTCCGAAAGTGGATTTAACTCTTTGGCATCCCTCTCCACGGAAGTCTTTAGTAAAAGGCGAAAGACTTGTGCGTAATGAAGAGAAACCAGAGTAAGGACACTCCCGCCTTCGAGTCGGGCCCAAGACCCTCGTCGTCCCACTCACCACATTCACGGAACCTCTGGCTTGGCTTGCCGCATTTCAATTCCCTGGCCTCTCCAATTTCCCTATGCCCGCCCCCGCCCTTTCACCAAGCCAATCAGATTGCGGACAAAAAAAGACCTGCCTTTTCCAGGGGCACTACCAAACGCATGAAACATGTTCCAGCCTGAACGTGCTGGAACATGTAGAGAGAGAAAAGGAGATGGGCAACGTGGCGAACTCCTCGTAGTGACGTCACCTCTGATACAAAGTCTTTGAACCAGGTTTCAAACTCGACACGGAACTTTTCGTGAAGCGCTGTGCCGGAGCTTCCTTCAAATGGGGATGCAGCACGTGACTGATGACGTTCGAACCAGTTCCCTGCTTCATTCGGACTGAATCGGCTGCTCTGTGATTTTGAGTTGTTGTCACCGAACGAGGTCAAGTAAATTTCCAAAGCTGGGGAAGATGTCTCCCAAAAAAATAAATGAATAACAAAAATCGAGCAAAACCATCTAGTGGGGACAAACTATTACTTTTATTTTTTTAATTAAAACAGCCTAAATTGCACAAGCACACCCAGTATGCACCAAGCCCGATAAAATACATATTATAGTAAATACACCCACAGCTTCATTGAACCCTACAATATTTGCTCTGTCCAGAGACTTCTCTGGGATCAGCAATTACAAATCCCTTTTAAATTCTTATTAACTGTTGGGAAAAAAATGAAACTGGACATTACTTCGCTTTCGATGGTTAGAAGGAACAGAATAAAAAGAACAGACTGGTGGGAAATCAAGTGTGACTTCAGCTTTGTTTAAGTCATGTTTTTTTATAACCCAACAAAACTTAATGCGCACACGCAGGGTGTGGCAGGGTCACCTTTGCAAGGCTGTAAAAGAATTACTCAAAGATTTCTTAAAGCCTCATTTGGCCATCACTAACTCCTCAGTTTTCCACAGGTGACGAGAGAGCTGCATCGTTCCCGGCGGCATTGCAAGGCCAGGTCGATGCGTGGAGCGAAAAGAGCAAGCCCCTTTTTCAGCTCCTGGTTCTAAAAATTGGTTTAATAAGTTGTCCCCGTGCAGAGGACATATCAGATATTAAAATGATAAGAACAGATGCTACACTTGATCTTAGCCAAAAGGCCGAGAAGCGATGACCCCGTCGTTTTCTGCCTGAGCCACCCTCCCCTGATGCTTCTCAATTGTCTCAGTGCAGTATAGCAAGCGGAGCTGAACAATAGCTGCCGCGTAGCACCACCCATGCTTTCTTGGTGAAGACAGCTTTTTGACTTTGCACAGACTCACGGGGCTCGGGCGAAAGGCCCAGCCTTCCAAAAATGGATTTAACTCTTTGGCATCCCTCTCCACGGAAGTCTTTAGTAAAAGGCGAAAGACTATTATGGCATCAAAACCAACAACATGTCTGCTAGACCCTATTCCAGTTAGACTGCTCAAAGAGGCTCTACCCTTATTAGACACGTTCGTATTAGATATCATTTATCTATCTTTACAAACAGGATATGTACCAAAGGCTTATAAGGTAGCTGTAATCAAATCTCTACTTAAAAAACCTAGTCTGGATCCAGGTGTCTTAGCCAATTACAGACCATTATCCAATCTCCCCTTTATTCCTAAAATACTTGAAAATATAGTTGTAAAGCAATTATGTGACCGCCTGCGCAGAAACGACTTGTTGAAGAATTTCAGTCAGGATTTAGAGTTCATCATAGCACAGAAACCACACTGATTAAAGTTACCAACAATCTTCTTCTGGCTTCAGATAACGGACTTGTCTCTATACTAGTTCTGCTAGATCTTAGTGCTGCATTTGACACCATTGATCACAGATTATTATTACAGAGACTAGAACATGTTATTGGAATTAAAGGAACTGCACTAAACTGGTTTAAATCGTATCTATCAGATAGATTCCAATTTGCTCGTGTTAATGATGAATCTTCCACATACACAAAAGTTAGTTGTGGAATTCCACAAGGCTCTGTATTAGGACCAATACTCTTTACTCTATATATGTCTCCCTTTGGCAACATTATTAGAAAACACTTGTGAATTGTGAAGACAAAATTTTCACTGCTACGCTGATGACACGCAGTTATATCTATCTATGAAACCTGATGAAATAAATAAATTAATCAAAATACAAGCATGTCTTGAGGACATAAGGGACTGGATGACGTATAATTTTCTTCTTCTAAATTCAGATAAAACTGAAGTTATTGTATTTGGGCCTAAAAGTCTAAGAGACATGTTTTCTAACCATATTGCTGATTGCTATACCAGATCAAGGGGGCAGACTCCCCTACCGTTGAAGAGCTGGACATGTGGACATCAAGGAAGTGATGGAGAAAGTCACTCACCCAAAAGAAAACACTAACAAGTGGGAGGAAGACTTCCAAAATGTGGTCCAGGACTACAAACCCACCTTGCAGGAAAGGGAATGGCTGTTGAAACATCAGCTGGGATGTTAACAAGCGGTCATACTCCACCAGAAGATGGACTGGGAAAGAACCCCACAAGTGCCTGTGAGGCCCGCCTGAAAGATTTATTTCTAACCAGAATGAAACCTTAAATTGCTATCCACTCAGAGGCATTCTGCAACATGCAGAAGAGACACAGAGAGGACAAAGAAGGTGGCGTAACCAAGGGAAGAGGCAGCACCACCGTAACTCAGAAGCCTGGCATCAGTATGGAGAAAATGGACATTGGTCTAGAGGCTGCTCTGTGATTAAGCAAGGGCTGATGAGGTGAGGAAGCAGGGGATGCAGACACTAGATCAGGTGACCCGCACCCACACTCTCACTTACATTAAAAGAAAAACCATGAAGTGATCTATTAGTTTAATGAATATGAGTGGTAGGTCATGCATCACTGCAGATATGGTGGAAAACCTGTTTTAGAGAGCTGCTCGGTTCCTCTCAAATGCACTTTGAGAAAACAGACCACCAAATTCATTCATAATGTCTCAAACTGTCCTGTAAATTTGCTAGGGAGAGATTTGATGTGTGAATTTGGCTTAGTGTTAGATTCAACCCCTGATGGCATCAAAAGTCTTGAAACAGGGAGATGGGGACTATCCATCACAGGTCACTTAGGGCATTAACATACATTTACAATATGCATGTAAGTGTAAACTTGCTGATAACACTCGTGTTACACAACAGCTTACAGATTTTGCACACACACAGCACACATACAGAAATATTCCAACATCAAGGTCACTACACAGCACAGCACACGTGAAGGTAGAACCAGAAAGTGAATATGAAGGTCAGTGGTATGTAGAAAATGGGGAAGATGAAGTGATATGTTTGACAAATATGTATTGGACAAAGACTGCTGCTGTTGCCTCTGTCTCACTCTCCTCTAAACAGGACGAACTATTTAGGGGAATACCCCACATGTCCTATTGGCAAAACCATCTGATTGGAGTTGGCAAGACCTTGGCCCTTGGTTGCAGAGCATGCTGTTCCTCGAGGAATTCCAGCCAACAGCAACAGATCCTAGGACGACATATGGTGCGAAGGGTGATGTACATCGTACACTATTTACATCAAGTGTACAAGTTGATACAACAGTTGAGCTCACTGATAGCTATGATATTGCGCATGCTGCAGCCTTTACCATCACTGAAACTAGTTTACCACCAGAGCTCGAGCCAAATTCCAGAATCTTTGGGCAGCCCATAAATATGACATAGGTCATATAAAAGATGCAGGACCTCTGACAGTCCTTCCAAAATCAGAGTGTAGACCATCGCAGAACAAACACTCTTTAAAACAGGAAGCCATCATCAGTGGCATAAAGCCTGTGTAAAACTCCCTGTTAACGGCAGGTGTGATAATTTTATTTGAGAATTCTCTTGTGCGCACAACTTATTTCTTGTAAAGAGACCTAGGTCAACCAATTGGGTGGCGCTTTGTTCAAAATTACAGGAGGTGAAGGCAGCCATACACCCCTGAGCGCCTGAAGTAAAACTATACAAATTATTCTTTCTCTGGTACCACCAAATTTGACAAACTTCTGTGTAACAGTACATAGACGCTTCACTAATTAGACAGTTCAATGGTTTCTGTGCATTGCTTGTGGGTGTAGTTGTACCTGTAGCTTTATACTAGTAAAACTGGATCCAGTTATAGCAGGATTTTTATTGTGTGAGAACAGTTGTTGCAGCAGAGAAGCTGTGTTTGGTTTGCTGTTCTGATTGCTTGGGAAGATGCAATATGTTGGATGGAGATCCTTATATCGGCACTGAGGTACTAAAAATCACCTGTTCTATAAGAAGTGGGTTTGAAAACACTAATTCTGAACGCTGACGGAATTATGTGTTGATGGCTCTGATTTCCTGAAATGTCTAGCCTTGCGAAATTACCTTGGGTTTGCAGTTGTCACAAAAAAAATTTGTGTCATTGCTTTTGAAAAAAACTAATCTAGCCACAGGGGTTGCAAGCCAGTAACTTCTGTGCCGGTCCCAAGCCCGGATAAATAGAGAGGGTTGCGTCAGGAAGGGCATCCGGCGTAAAATTTTGCCAAGTACAACCATGCGAGTCATCCATACCACTTTCATACCGGATCGGTCGAGGCCCGGGTTAACAACGACCGCCACCAGTGCTGTTAACCTACAGGGTGCCGGTGGAAATTGGACTACTGTTGGTCGAAGAAGGAGAGGAGGCAGAAGGGTGCGTGGTCAGAGAGAGAAGGGGAAAGGTCGGAGCTTAGATTTGAGAGTAGGGACTCTTAACGTTGGCACAATGACAGGGAAAGGTAGAGAGCTGGCAGACATGATGAAATAAAGTTGAATTGAATTGAATGATGGAGAGAAGGAAGGTAGATGTAATGTGTGTGCAAGAGACGAGGTGGAAGGGCAGCAAAGCACGTAGTATTGGAGGAGGATACAAACTGTTCTACCATGGTGTGGATAGGAAGAGAAACGGAGTAGGAGTGTTCCTCAAGGGGGAGTTTGTGAACAATGTTCTAGAGGTGAAAAGAGTCTCAGACAGGGTGATGAGCCTAAAGCTAGAAATCGAAGGTGTGATGGTGAACATAGTCAGTGGGTATGCTCCACAAGTTGGCTGTGAGTTAGAAGAGAAAGAGAGATTCTGGAGTGAGTTTGATGAGGTTGTAGAGAGTATCCCCAGAGGAGAGAGAGTAGTTGTTGGAGCAGACTTCAATGGGCATGTTGGTGAGGGGAACAGAGGTGATGAGGAGGTTATGGGCAGGTTTGGTGTAAAGGACAGGAATCCAGAAGGACAGATGGTAGTGGACTTTGCTAAGAGGATGGAAATGGCTGTAGTTAACACTTACTTCCAGAAGAGAGAGGAACACAGAGTGACATACAAGAGTGGAGGTAGGAGTACACAGGTGGACTACATCCTATTAGACGAGGTCATTTGAGAGAGGTTAGTGACTGTAAAGTGGTGGTAGGAGAGAGTGTAGCCAGACAGCACCGCATGGTGGTGTGTAAGATGACTCTGGTGGTCAGAAGAAGAAGAGAGGAAAGTCAGAAAAGAAGACCAAGTGGTGGAAGCTAAAGAATGAAGAAACTTGTAAGGAATTCAGGCAGAAGTTGAGACAGGCTTTGGGTGGTCAGGAAGAGCTTCCAGGTGACTGGGAAACTACAGCAGAGGTAATTAGGGAAACAGGTAGGAAGGTGCTTGGTGTGTCATCTGGTAAGAGGAAAGATGATAAAGACACTTGGTGGTGGAATGAGGAAGTACAGGACTGCATCCAGAAGAAGAGGTTAGCTAAAAGGAAGTGGGATGTAGAAAGGACTGAGGAAAGTAGACAGGAGTAAAAGGAAGTGCAGCGCAGAGTGAAGAGGGAGGTGGCAAAGGCCAAACAGAAAGCTTACGATGAGCTGTATGACAGGTTAGACATGAAGGAAGGAGAGAAGGACTTGTACAGGATAGCCAGACAGAGAGATAGAGATGGGAAAGATGTGCAACAGATAAGGGTGATTAAAGACAGAGATGGAAAGGTGCTAACAAGACAGGAGAGTGTGCAGAGAAGATGGAAGGAGTATTTTGAGGATCTGATGAATGAGGAAAATGACAGGGAAAGAAGGGAGGAAGATGTGGATGTTGTGGAGCAGGAAATAGGAGAGATTAGAAAGGATGAGGTGAGGAAGGCTCTGAAAAGGATGAAGAGCGGAAAGGCTGTTGGCCCTGATGACATACCTGTGGAGGTGTGGAAGTGTCTAGGAGAGACAGCAGTGAAGTTTCTGACAGGTCTGTTTAACAGGATTTTAGAGAGTGAGAAGAATTCTGAGGAATGGAGGAGAAGCGTTCTGGTGCCGATCTTTAAGAACAAGGGTGACACGCAGAACTGTAGCAACTATAGAGGGATAAAGCTGATGAGCCACACAATGAAGCTGTGGGAAAGAGTAGTGGAGGCCAGGCTTAGGAAGGAGGTGGAGATCTGTGAGCAGCAGTATGGTTTCATGCCCCGTAAGAGCACCACTGATGCCATTTTCGCTTTGAGGTTGTTGATGGAAAAGTACAGAGATAGTCAGAAGGAGCTGCATTGTGTCTTTGTGGATTTAGAGAAGGCGTATGACAGGGTGCCGAGGGAGGAGCTGTGGTACTGTATGAGGATGTCGGGAGTGGCAGAGAAGTACGTCAGAGTAGTTCAGGACATGTATGAGAGAAGCATGACGGTGGTGAGATGTGCCGTGAGGTCAGACAGAGGAGTTCAAGGTGGAGGTGGGACTACACCAAGGATCGGCTTTGAGTCCCTTCTTGTTTGCTATGCTGATGGACAGGTTGACAGATGAGGTCAGACAGGAATCTCCCTGGACAATGATGTTTGCAGATGACATTGTGATTTGCAGTGAGAGTAGAGAGCAGGTGGAGGAACAGCTGGAGAGGTGGAGGTTTGCTCGAAAGAAGAAGAGGTATGAAAGTCAGTCGTAGTAAGACAGAATACATGTGTGTAAACGAGAGGGATCCAGGTAGAAGTGTGAGGTTACAGGGGGCTGAGGTAAGGAAGGTGCAGGAGTTTAAGTACTTGGGGTCAACAGTTCAGTCTGATGGGGAGTGTGGAAAAGAGGTTAAGAGGCGAGTGCAGGCAGGTTGGAATGGGTGGAGGAAAGTGTCAGGAGTGTTGTGTGACAGAAGAGTGTCAGCAAGACTCAAAGGAAAGGTGTACAGGACAGTGGTGAGACCAGCTCTGCTCTATGGGTAAGAGACAGTAGCAGTGAGAAAGAGACAAGAGGCAGAGATGGAAGCAGCAGAGATGAAGATGTTGAGGTTCTCCTTAGGAGTGACAAGGTTGGACAGAATTAGGAACGAGTTCATCAGAGGGACAGCGCACGTTGCCACGTGTGTTAGCAACAAAGTCAGAGAGGCCAGATTGAGATGGTTTGGACATGTGCAGAGGAGGGATAGTGATTATATTGGTAGAAGGATGTTGGAGATGGAGCTGCCAGGCAAGAGGGCGAGAGGACGACCAAGGAGGAGATATATGGACGTCCTAACAGAGGACATGAGGTTAGCTGGTGTCAGAGAGGAAGATGCCCAGGATAGAGTAAAGTGGAAAAGGATGATTCGCTGTGGCGACCCCTGATGGGAAAAGCCGAAAGAGTAGTAGTAGTAGCTTTTGAAAAAAACTACCTTTTAACTCATCTGCAAGCTGGTGAGCTGACAGCTCTTGCTGAAAACTACAAACTGGCCAATGATATGAAGTTTTAATGAATGTATGAATATGAATGGTGTCGCTCATAACTAAGGTTGTCTCTGAAGACAAAGAAGACTTGTGACGTCAGGCAGATTAAACAATTTGTCAAACTAATTTTGGGTTATTGCCTTCTCACCCCCAGAGTGCAGGTGTGACAGAACAATTTAAGACCAAATTCACAAAATGTTGACAGGTTTGACATGGATTTAAGAATTAGCATTGGTGCTATTTCTTATGCAAGTTGAGTCTTTACCAAATAGGGTTTGAGAAAACCTCCTAACGTAGTACTAATTCAGAACAAACAAACTTGAATTTGTTATATTGATGTGATTTCCAACTGTTGTGCAGAACTCTCTCAGATGTTTGTCCCCAGGTGAAAGCAGCCCTGCCTACCCCTGCAGACATCAGCCTGCATGATCTCAAACCAGGTGACAAGGACCACCAGAAGAAAACGTTGGTAGCAGAGACGCTTCGCAGGACCACATCACGTACTATTGGCAACTAATTCAGCAGTGAAGGTGAAAGGACACGTCACATGGATCCACGTCAGCCACTGCATAAGGATCCCCAACTGGAACCGGAACAAATACTACACCAGGCGTACACCGACTTGTCAAGCTACAGACAGTCAAATTTGTCCCCTGAAATTGTTCACCCCGGTGAGGAGGGAGAGGTGCTGATTAGGCTGGGCCCACACTTCAAGCTCCAACACACGTTAGGAAGGGTGAACACAGGGAGGTGACAAAGGCGACATGTGGTGCTCAACAATGGAGGATCCCACACAAGATCACAGACTCTTAATGAAGGAGTGGATGCTAAAGAGCAGAGAGTGCACATTTGACCTCTTCACCACGGCTGCAGACATCCTGCGGATGATCTGTGAATTGTGGCACAATCAACAGATCACACAGCAACTCTCAAACAAATCCAGACTGACGGGGAGTGTGACTGAGCCTGCTGGCTTACTTGATCCATACTCTGCAACGCAACGCAGTCTCTGCTATGGATAATGGACAACCTGTGGATGCAATATGTTCAGAGTTTCCTGGGAGTCCCAACCCTCTGCTGGTGGTGCACAACCAACAAGAATGTCGATTGGATTAACCAACAGATCGTGTCGATTGGATTAACTCCTAATCAATGTGTAACCAACAGAGGTTCATCAATCACACGCACAATGCCATTGGAAGCACAGCCGAGCAGCTTGCAGCAACGTCGCAGATGACATGGGAGAACAGAATGGCAACTGACGTGCTGCTTGCAGACAAAGGAGGAGTCAGCACCATGTTTGGAGACTCATGCTGCACCTTCATTCGAAACAATACAGCCCCAGATGGGTCTGTAACAAAGGCGCTAGAGGGACTAAGATCACTGCGGTACGAGCTTAAAAGACATTCTAGTTGTGATGACACAGCACCTGGGGCTGGTTTGACATTGTGTAAAACTTTCATTTTGTCTCTCCTTACAGGTGTTGTAATAGGCACTACTGCACTAACGTTGTGTGGGTGTTGTTTTATTCCCTGTGTGCATATGCTGATAATGCGTACAATCGACCACTCCATCTCACACCAAATGGCTCTCCAAAGCATGCTGTTCCTACAGGACAATGTTTTAGCTGAGTCTCTTTACATCCATATTTGGGAACCCCCATATCATGACATGACAACATCAGTCTCTAGATTTTGACTCTTACTCACTGTAACCGGTCAAGGCAGATGCCCGCCCACCCTGAGCCTGGTTCTGCCAGAGGTTTCTTCCCATGGTGGAAGTTTTTCCTCTCCACTGTCGCCTAAGGCTTGCTCAAGGGGGATTGTTAAGTTTTTTTTTTTTTCGTTTTGTTACTGTTGTTGTTGTTATTGTTGTGTTGTTTGTTTGCTTCTACTACTGCTCAGCCTTAATTACTCCTGTCATTTTTTTGTTATCATAAAATGATAAAAGGGGGGATGTGTATGGGAAATTTTGATCAATGACCACTTGTTCACACTTCTTGCAGAGGCCAGACCCCGGGTCTCAGTGGGAAGCCTACGGGAACTAGAAGGGACATTGAATCCCTGACACCTAAAACAGACCCTACTGTCTTCTTTGTTTTCCCTGACCTTTTGTTTAACCCTAGCTTCCCAGGTGGCTGTCCTGGCAGAGACGAGAGACAGTAACACAGACGTGTTAGTTGTGCGTGATTTGCATAGTGGAGCAGTTAAAAACGCACAGACTCCTGACAGAATTCATCAGATACTATCTGATCCGCCCGGGTGACACTGCTTTTTGCTCTGTTCCTCTGCCTGCTCCTCTACCTTTTTGCTTATTTTACCTATCTTATTGTCATTAAATTGCTTGATGATAATGTGAGAGCTGCCTCCTGTCTCTTAACTTGCTCTCTCAGATTTTTCCACAACAATTGCTACTTTAGATGACATAACTCTTGCCCCCAGTAGTACTGCAAGGAATCTTGGAGTCATTTTTGACCACGATTTGTCATTTACCTCACACATAAAAGAAATCTCTAGAACAGCCTTCTTCGACCTACGGAACATTGCCAAAATTAGGAGCATCCTATCCCAAAGCGATGCTGAAAAATTGGTTCAAGCATTTTTTACTTCTAGATGGGACTACTGTAATTCTCTACTTTCAGGCTGCGCCAGTAACTCTCTAAAAAGCCTCCAATTAATCCAAAATGCTGCAGCAAGATTACTGACTGGGATTGGTAAGAGAGATCATATTTCACCTTCATTAGCTTCTCTCCATTGGCTTCCAATTAAATGCAGAATAGAATTTAAAACCCTTCTTCTTACCTATAAAGCTTTAAACGGCCAAGCCCCATCATATTTAAAAGATCTCTTAGTACCATATCATCCTACTAGACCACTTCGGGTCCAAAATGCAGGCCTACTTGTGGTTCCCAGAATTTCCAAAAATAGAATGGGAGGCAGAGCCTGTAGCTATCAAGCTCCTCTCCTGTGGAACCAGCTCTCAGTCCAGATTCGGGAAGCAGACACCCTCTCTATTTTTAAGACTAGGCTCAAAACCTTCCTTTTTGATAAAGCTTATAGTTGGTTATAGTCATGCTGCTATAGGCTTAGACTGCTGGGGGACTCTGCACTGAGCCACTTCCTCTTCTCTTCATTCTCTCCTCTCACCCCACATCTATAATGTCATAACTTTATGACACTAACTCTGTGTCTTCATTGTGCCGTAGTCGTCTTTCTCCCTCTCGGTCTCCCTCTCTCTGTCCCTGTCTCAGGTTTTCCCGGATTTGGCGCTGTGTGTCCTCCAGTGCGCAGCTACTGGTCCTACTAACCTGCCCAATGTTTTGTTGTTGTTTTTGTTGCTTTGTTCTTTTCTCTCTCCACTTTCCACTCAGCCCAACCGGTCAAGGTAGATAGTTCTCGTTCCCGGTGCGCTGCTGCCCTGTGCTTCCTCTTCCACTCACTGCAACTTCCACTCCACCTGCCTCGCCAACCACTTCAGCGAAAGTTCGCCTCCTGTCCGGGCACCCTTTGTACATGTGTCCCGACTTTCCACAGCCATTACAAGTTTTTTCACGGAGGCAGGCTGCAGCCACATGGTTGAGTTTGAACGACACTTTATGAAAACAGCAAGCGGGTGCTCGTTTGCCAAATCCATGCACCTTGCTTTAACCGTCTGATGCATTTCAGCTGAGGACAGAGTAACGTCATAAGCCCTCACCTGTTGATTCCATTTTAGGCAATAGACATCCTCCACCCTTCTTCAACTTTCCTCTGAGCTGCCCCTGCTCTGTAGAACTTAAAAGTCTTGTAACACAAAATCAAAACTGCCCATGTCTCAGGTATTTAAAGTTTAAAGAGCTAGTGATCCGCCATTGTCATTTATTGTCCATACTGAGGTTTTGCTCCATGTGCGTCGTATTCCCTGCTTGGTCTGCGCTGTGTGTGTGTGTCTCTCCGTTCGTCTTTGTCGTCCATTTCGCTCCATGTGTGTCTGTGTGTCTTTTTCTCTGCAGCTGCTGTATGTGCGTCTCTTTAATTCTTCGTCGTAGTCTAACTCGACCTACGGTAAGTAAACTTTGGTTCAGTGCTCGCGCCTCTTGTGGCATTCTTCGTCGTAGTCTAACTTGACATACGGTAAGTAAACTTTGGTTCAGTGCTCCTGCCTCTGTAGCTACGTTACGGGTTTTCTTACCCTTCATCAGGCTGTCGGCGGAGCTGCAACACTTCTCTGTGCTTGTCAATATGTCCAGACACACTGTCACACCACTTGTGGGCGGCGCCACGCCCCTGCTGCTCTCCTCCAGAATGACACACACACACCTGTCCTCCTCCTCCTCCTCTGAGCATGGCTTTGTTATATAAATAATAATAATTCCTCAGTTAGGGTTAAGAATTTAAATAAAATCCCTCTGGTTAGGGTTAGGAATTTGTTATAAAAAAGTGTAATTTAACTAAAATCCCTCTGGTTAGGGTTAGGAAAAAAGGTCATGGAAAGGTCCTCCTCTCGGGCTCTGCAGGAACGCCAGGAAGTCAGCACACACATCTGTAGCAGGAACAATGTCGGCACTGGCCGGTATAGGAATTGAGTTAATATCCTTACAATAAGCAAGGGAAATGCACGGGCCCTACACTGTCCCCAGTCTACATAGTGCATCCCTCCCCCCCAGCTATCCCAAATTCCAAATTAGGACTAAAAAAGAACTTAAAAGTCTTGTAACACAAAATCAAAACTGCCCATGTCTCAGGTATTTAAAGTTTAAAGAGCTAGTGATCCGCCATTGTCATTTATCGTCCATACTGAGGTTTTGCTCCATGTGCGTCGTATTCCCTGCTTGGTCTGCGCTGTGTGTGTGTGTCTCTCCGTTCGTCTTTGTCGTCCATTTCGCTCCATGTGTGTCTGTGTGTCTTTTTCTCTGCAGCTGCTGTATGTGCGTCTCTTTAATTCTTCGTCGTAGTCTAACTCGACCTACGGTAAGTAAACTTTGGTTCAGTGCTCGCGCCTCTTGTGGCATTCTTCGTCGTAGTCTAACTTGACATACGGTAAGTAAACTTTGGTTCAGTGCTCCTGCCTCTGTAGCTACGTTACGGGTTTTCTTACCCTTCATCAGGCTGTCGGCGGAGCTGCAACACTTCTCTGTGCTTGTCAATATGTCCAGACACACTGTCACACCACTTGTGGGCGGCGCCACGCCCCTGCTGCTCTCCTCCAGAATGACACACACACACCTGTCCTCCTCCTCCTCCTCTGAGCATGGCTTTGTTATATAAATAATAATAATTCCTCAGTTAGGGTTAAGAATTTAAATAAAATCCCTCTGGTTAGGGTTAGGAATTTGTTATAAAAAGTGTAATTTAACTAAAATCCCTCTGGTTAGGGTTAGGAAAAAGGTCATGGAAAGGTCCTCCTCTCGGAGGGCTCTGCAGGAACGCAGGAAGTCAGCACACACATCTGTAGCAGGAACAATGTCGGCACTGGCGGTATAGGAATTGAGTTAATATCCTTACAATAAGCAAGGGAAATGCACGGGCCCTACACTGTCCCCAGTCTACATAGTGCATCCCTCCCCCAGCTATCCCAAATTCCAAATTAGGACTAAAAAGAACTTAAAAGTCTTGTAACACAAAATCAAAACTGCCCATGTCTCAGGTATTTAAAGTTTAAAGAGCTAGTGATCCGCCATTGTCATTTATCGTCCATACTGAGGTTTTGCTCCATGTGCGTCGTATTCCCTGCTTGGTCTGCGCTGTGTGTGTGTGTCTCTCCGTTCGTCTTTGTCGTCCATTTCGCTCCATGTGTGTCTGTGTGTCTTTTTCTCTGCAGCTGCTGTGCGTCTCTTTAATTCTTATGGGTCGTAGTCTAACTCGACAAAAGTCTGACTCGACCTCGGTAAGTAAACTTTGGTTCAGTGCTCACGCCTCTTGTGGCATTCTTCGTCGTAGTCTAACTTGACATACGGTAAGTAAACTTTGGTTCAGTGCTCCTGCCTCTGTAGCTACGTTACGGGTTTTCTTACCCTTCATCAGGCTGTCGGCGGAGCTGCAACACTTCTCTGTGCTTGTCAATATGTCCAGACACACTGTCACACCACTTGTGGGCGGCGCCACGCCCCTGCTGCTCTCCTCCAGAATGACACACACACACCTGTCCTCCTCCTCCTCCTCTGAGCATGGCTTTGTTATATAAATAATAATAATTCCTCAGTTAGGGTTAAGAATTTAAATAAAATCCCTCTGGTTAGGGTTAGGAATTTGTTATAAAAAGTGTAATTTAACTAAAATCCCTCTGGTTAGGGTTAGGAAAAAGGTCATGGAAAGGTCCTCCTCTCGGGCTCTGCAGGAACATGAGAAGCAGGAAGTCAGCACACACATCTGTAGCAGGAACAATGTCGGCACTGGCCGGTATAGGAATTGAGTTAATATCCTTACAATAAGCAAGGGAAATGCACGGGCCCTACACTGTCCCCAGTCTACATAGTGCATCCCTCCCCCCCAGCTATCCCAAATTCCAAATTAGGACTAAAAAGAACTTAAAAGTCTTGTAACACAAAATCAAAACTGCCCATGTCTCAGGTATTTAAAGTTTAAAGAGCTAGTGATCCGCCATTGTCATTTATCGTCCATACTGAGGTTTTGCTCCATGTGCGTCGTATTCCCTGCTTGGTCTGCGCTGTGTGTGTGTGTCTCTCCGTTCGTCTTTGTCGTCCATTTCGCTCCATGTGTGTCTGTGTGTCTTTTTCTCTGCAGCTGCTGTATGTGCGCGTCTCTTTAATTCTTCGTCGTAGTCTAACTTTCGACCTACGGTAAGTAAACTTTGGTTCAGTGCTCGCGCCTCTTGTGGCATTCTTCGTCGTAGTCTAACTTGACATTGACTTTGTTCAGTGCTCCTAAACTTTGGTTCAGTGCTCCTGCCTCTGTAGCTACGTTCGGGTTTTCTTACCCTTCATCAGGCTGTCGGCGGAGCTGCAACACTTCTCTGTGCTTGTCAATATGTCCAGACACACTGTCACACCACTTGTGGGCGGCGCCACGCCCCTGCTGCTCCTCCAGAATGACACACACACACCTGTCCTCCTCCTCCTCCTCTGAGCATGGCTTTGTTATATAAATAATAATAATTCCTCAGTTAGGGTTAAGAATTTAAATAAAATCCCTCTGGTTAGGGTTAGGAATTTGTTATAAAAAGTGTAATTTAACTAAAATCCCTCTGGTTAGGGTTAGGAAAAAGGTCATGGAAAGGTCCTCCTCTCGGGCTCTGCAACGCCAGGAAGTCAGCACACACATCTGTAGCAGGAACAATGTCGGCACTGGCGGTGTATAGGAATTGAGTTAATATCCTTACAACAAGCAAGGGAAATCACGGGCCCTACACTGTCCCCAGTCTCTACATAGTGCATCCCTCCCCCAGCTATCCCAAATTCCAAATTAGGACTAAAAAGAACTTAAAAGTCTTGTAACACAAAATCAAAACTGCCCATGTCTCAGGTATTTAAAGTTTAAAGAGCTAGTGATCCGCCATTGTCATTTATCGTCCATACTGAGGTTTTGCTCCATGTGCGTCGTATTCCCTGCTTGGTCTGCGCTGTGTGTGTGTGTCTCTCCGTTCGTCTTTGTCGTCCATTTCGCTCCATGTGTGTCTGTGTCTTTTCTCTGCAGCTGCTGTATGTGCGTCTCTTTAATTCTTCGTCGTAGTCTAACTCGACCCTACGGTAAGTAAACTTTGGTTCAGTGCTCGCGCCTCTTGTGGCATTCTTCGTCGTAGTCTAACTTGACATACGGTAAGTAAACTTTGGTTCAGTGCTCCTGCCTCTGTAGCTACGTTCAGGGTTTCTTACCCTTCATCAGGCTGTCGGCGGAGCTGCAACACTTCTCTGTGCTTGTCAATATGTCCAGACACACTGTCACACCACTTGTGGGCGGCGCCCGCCCCTGCTGCTCTCCTCCAGAATGACACACACACACCTGTCCTCCTCCTCCTCCTCTGAGCATGGCTTTGTTATATAAATAATAATAATTCCTCAGTTAGGGTTAAGAATTTAAATAAAATCCCTCTGGTTAGGGTTAGGAATTTGTTATAAAAAGTGTAATTTAACTAAAATCCCTCTGGTTAGGGTTAGGAAAAAGGTCATGGAAAGGTCCTCCTCTCGGGCTCTGCAGGAACGCCAGGAAGTCAGCACACACATCTGTAGCAGGAACAATGTCGGCACTGGCCGGTATAGGAATTGAGTTAATATCCTTACAATAAGCAAGGGAAATGCACGGGCCCTACACTGTCCCCAGTCTACATAGTGCATCCCTCCCCCAGCTATCCCAAATTCCAAATTAGGACTAAAAAGAACTTAAAAGTCTTGTAACACAAAATCAAAACTGCCCATGTCTCAGGTATTTAAAGTTTAAAGAGCTAGTGATCCGCCATTGTCATTTATCGTCCATACTGAGGTTTTGCTCCATGTGTCGTCGTATTCCCTGCTTGGTCTGCGCTGTGTGTGTGTGTGTCTCTCCGTTCGTCTTTGTCGTCCATTTCGCTCCATGTGTGTCTGTGTGTCTTTTTCTCTGCAGCTGCTGTATGTGCGTCTCTTTAATTCTTTCGTCAGTAGTCTAACTCGACCTACGGTAAGTAAACTTTGGTTCAGTGCTCGCGCCTCTTGTGGCATTCTTCGTCGTAGTCTAACTTGACATACGGTAAGTAAACTTTGGTTCAGTGCTCCTGCCTCTGTAGCTACGTTACGGGTTTTCTTACCCTTCATCAGGCTGTCGGCGGAGCTGCAACACTTCTCTGTGCTTGTCAATATGTCCAGACACACTGTCACACCACTTGTGGGCGGCGCCACGCCCCTGCTGCTCTCCTCCAGAATGACACACACACACCTGTCCTCCTCCTCCTCCTCTGAGCATGGCTTTGTTATATAAATAATAATAATTCCTCAGTTAGGGTTAAGAATTTAAATAAAATCCCTCTGGTTAGGGTTAGGAATTTGTTATAAAAAAGTGTAAGGGGTTAGGGTTAGGGGTTAGGGTTAGGGTTAGGGGTTAGGGTTAGGGTTAGGGTTAGGGTTAGGGCGAGGGTTAGGGTTAGCGAAAATGAATTCATTCCGATGACTCTCCCCGCTTCGTCCGTCAACTCTGGGGTTTGGAGTGGAGAGTCAGAGGCGTTGGCACGGGCCGACGCATGCCACTCTGGTTCCCTGCTACCGTGTGCTGTGTTCTTATATATTGATTCATACTTTCAATTTTTCGAATGAATTTTAAGGGCATTGTTTAGGATTAGGTTGCTCCAATGATATTGTTTGAGGTTATTCAGCCTTTTCCGAAAAAGGTCCTATACTAGCAGTAGGTGAGTTCCAATTGGTTAGGATTAGGCAATAAGACCCACCCGTTGGGTTTAGGCATAGGTTGAAATTGGTTAGGGTTGGGAAAAGGTGATGGGTAAGATTAGCCTTCCACAAAAGACAGTGATGAGGGCTAGTTGCAGCTGATTAGGGTTAGGCTTACGCCTTTGGGTCCAACTGGTTAGGGTTAGGAAATGGTAATGGCTAAGGTTAACGTTAAGCGAGAGACATTGGTGTTGCGGTTTAAGCACTAGTTTCAGAGTATTTAGGGTTAGGCGTTAGTTTCGACTGGTTAGGATTAGGAAAAGGTACAGGTCAAGGCTAGTGTAGTTTTAGGGTCAGGCAAGCCATTTAGGAGTTAGTTTAATTCGGAGACACATCATCAGTAGTGTACCTCGGGATCATCGGTTGTTTCGGCCATTACCACTAGAAACCCTCAGCCGAGGACAGCCCGCTGGGTTGATTAAGTCCCAGGGTGTGTTTCATGGCCAATTACGTGTTAGTGTAGCTCAAGTAGCTAAGGTATTATATTGGGATTAAACACTCCTTTATTTAGGATTATGTACTTATTGGCGGTGTTTAGAATAAGGTTTGTGTTTGTAGCCTCTTAACCTTAGGTCGCGAGTTGGAGATAGATTTAGAGCATAGTGGATTCAGAGATGAGTTGAGTTCTACTGATTTGGGTTGCTGGTGCATTCTAGGTCTAGTTGCCGGGCTATATTGAAAAGTAAGTATCTACTTATTTATTTTTGGAGCTTTTAGTGTGAGGTCACAAGATGAAGTAAGGGCTAGATTCAGAGCATTTAGAGTTGGATACGTTTGATTTAAATTTTCGTTTTTGGTTTGTTGGTGAATCTCTATAGTGGTCACATGTGCTATGTTACTGGATGGAGACGTTTTTGTTGATGAGCCTACGTCCCGGTGCATCCTCGGCCTAGTCACCTAAGCTGGACTAAGGGATGAGTAATTTGGAGGGTGTGAGGAATATGAAGAAGTCCAATGAGAGTAGGGGTTTGGGTCAAATTAAATCGTGTGTAAAGTAATATGTTCTGTTGTATGAGTGGGGCTAGACCCCATAGAAGCCTTGGCCGTGTTTAAGGTCCATGGACCACCACATCCCGCATGCTGTCCAAGTGGATCCGGGAGGGCCCTACTTACCCCTTGTTCAGGTTAACAGATTGGTTGTTGGCACCGTTAGGTTACTCCAATCTGCCCAGACAAGGTTGAGAAGCTGTTCTATTCGTCTTCCCTGTAACCCAGGTTCTGCAAATGATGCAGGCTTTCCCACTAACGCCTGAAGGTAACGTTCCTTATCAAAAGCAGATCGCGGAGCACGTACAGATGTAATTAGACAAGTCATGCATCAACGATCCACGTCGGCGTTCTTAAAAGAAATGGCATGACAACAGTGCTACTCCCGCCGCGTCCAGAAAGGGGGCAGTGCTGTGCCTGTCCTCGTTAGTATAGTGGCCAGTATCTCCGCCTGTCACGCGGAAGACCGGGTTCGATTCCCGACGGGGAGGCATGTTTTGTCTTTATACTGCGAACTTGAATATTCACGAAACCCCAATAGGCATGCAATTTTATGCTCGGGTAAAGAGGCCTCTATTTGCACCACAGGACCACCGGCGTTCTTTTTCACTGTGCGAAATAGCTCAGCTGGGAGAGCGTTAGACTGAAGATCTAAAGGTCCCTGGTTCAACCCGGGTTTTGGCATTGTGTGGTCTCCTTTGTCCGTGCGGCGCTAAGACGACCCAATCTTGTCATGCTCCTCAATTCAACCTTGTTTATACAGTGTCATTTCAAGGCAGTCTACATAATAAGACAAGCCCTAGGCAGCATTGGTGATGAGTTTTCTGCAGTAGGATGAACTCTCAGTGCTGACTGGAAATCTTGTAACGGAGACCGTTAGCAAGGTAGTCCCTTACAGAGCAGTCTTTACACATACCGCTCTTTGGCTTGTGCTTGCTTTACTGAGCAAGGATGAGTAACATGTGATGGAACCTACTGACTAAGATGGTGTGTGCTGCAAACAGTAAAAGTTCTTAAAATGCGCTTTGGAGAATTTTTTTTCTCTTACTGCAAAATAGGTACTTCAGTGCAGCTAAATGCAAACTCTGCTCATATCACGGAGGCTGATCGGTCCAACGCCAATACAGCGAGGTCGATGCAATGGGAGCAAGTATGGATCTACTTTCCTCATAATTCTGTTTTTTCTGTTGACTATAAAAGACTATTCAGCAGTTAGAAAAAAATTCCACTTCGGTAGGTGCTCATCTGAAAACGCTTTGAAAAAATTTAATCGGAAAAGCAAAGTTGACTGCGAGTGCTGCCGCTTACAGGACAGGTGGAAACTGGATTATGTTTTCACTGCAATACAGAACAACCGTGTTTGCCTGATTTGCCAAGAGACTGTGGCTGTTTACAAGGAAGTCAATGTCAAGAGACACTACCAGTAGATACGTGCTAACGCCTATGACAAACTAACAGGAGTGACGCGTTGAAAAATTTAAGCAACTAGAAGCACAGTAGCGCTTTTTTTTAAAATAGGCCGTGAGTGAACTAGGTTTTACCACCCAATGGATTGAACATTTGTTAAGAAAATGCTGAGCTTGTTTGGCTCAGCATGTTTGTGTGAGAAGACATTCTCTTTATGAATGTTAAAAGGAACCGCGTGAGGACAACACTCAGTGTCCCTCACCCACGTGACATTTTGCACATCAAAACCACTGCCTTTGATCGGACCTAGCCTACGTGCTGCAGCCCAGGTCTGAATATCTCCCTTCACATTAGCATAGGCAAGTTATTCGTTTTGGTTATCTGAGATAAATATATTGTAAAACCTGAGGTAAATTTTTTTGGTTTTGTGTTGGTCACGGGTTAGGGTTAGGATAAAGGGGTGCGGATTAGGGGGTTAGGGCGAGGGTTAGGGTTAGCGAAAATGAATTCATTCCGATGACTCTCCCCGCTTCGTCCGTCAACTCTGGGGTTTGGAGTGGAGAGTCAGAGGCGTTGCACGGGCCGACGCATGCCACTCTGGTTCCCTGCTACCGTGTGCTGTGTTGTTCTTATATATTGATTCATACTTTCAATTTTTGAATGAATTTTAAGGGCATTGTTTAGGATTAGGTTGCTCCAATGATATTGTTTGAGGTTATTCAGCCTTTTCGAAAAAGGTCCTATACTAGCAGTAGGTGAGTTCCAATTGGTTAGGATTAGGCAATAAGACCCACCCGTTGGGTTTAGGCATAGGTTGAAATTGGTTAGGGTTGGGAAAGGTGATGGGTAAGATTAGCCTTCCACAAAAGACAGTGATGAGGGCTAGTTGCAGCTGATTAGGGTTAAGCTTACGCCTTTGGGTCCAACTGGTTAGGGTTAGGAAATGGTAATGGCTAAGGTTAGCGTTAAGCGAGAGACATTGGTGTTGCGGTTTAAGCACTAGTTTCAGAGTATTTAGGGTTAGGCGTTAGTTTCGACTGGTTAGGATTAGGAAAAGGTACAGGTCAAGGCTAGTGTAGTTTTAGGGTCAGGCAAGCCATTTAGGAGTTAGTTTAATTCGGAGACACATCATCAAAAGTGTCTCAGGATTTCAGTTTCGAGTTGATCCGCCATTGTCATTTAACCCTCGTCCATACTGAGGTTTTGATCAAGTCCCAGGGTGTGTTTTGGTCTGCGTGTTGTGTAGCTCAAGTAGCTAAGGTATTATATTGGGATTAAACACTCCTTTATTTAGGATTATGTGTCTTTTTCTGTTTAGAATAAGGTTTGTGTTTGTAGCCTCTTTAATTCTTGAGTTGGAGATAATTTAGAGCATAGTGGATTCAGAGATGAGTTGAGTTCACTGATTTGGGTTGCCTCTTCTGGTCTAGTTGCGTAGTCTAACTTGACAGTAAGTAACTTATTTAACTTTGTTTCAGTGCTCCTGGTCACAAGATGAAGTAAGGGTTTTCTTACATTTCAGTTCAGGCTGTCGTTTGAGCTTTAAATTTTCGTTTTTGGTTTGTTGGTCAATCTCTATGTCCAGACACACTGTCATGTTACTGGATGGAGCGTTTTTGTTGATGAGCCCCTGTGCTCCTCGGCCAGAATCACACACACCTGGACTAAGGGATCCTAATTTGGCATGGTTTGTTATATAAATAATCCAATGAGATTCCTCAGTTTGGGTCAAATTAAATTTAAATAAAATGTTCTGTTGTTATGGGTTGGGGAATTTGTTATAAAAAAGTGTGTTTTAACTAAAACCACCCTCTGGTTATGCTGTCAAGTGGAGGTCATGGAAAGGTCCTCCTCTTCGGGCTCTGTTCAGGTTAACAGATTGGTTGTTGGCACACACAATCTGCCCAGAACAATGTTGAGAAGCTGTTCTATAGGTCTTGAGTTAATATCCTTAGGTTCTGCAATGAAATGCAGGCTTTCCCACTGTCCCCAGTCTGAAGGTGCATCCCTCCCCCAGCTATCCCAAATTCCAAATTAGGACTAAAAAGAACTTAAAAGTCTTGTATCACAAAATCAAAACTGCCCATGTCTCAGGTATTTAAATTGACAAGAGCTGCTGACTCCGCCATTGTCATTTAGGGGTCCATACTGAGGTTTTGCTCCATTAGTATATTCCCAGCTTGGTCTCCGCTGTGTGTGTGTGTGTCTCTCCGTTCGTCTTTGTCGTCCATGTTTTGTCCATTTGTGTCTGTGTGTCTTTTTCTCTGCAACCCCAATAGGCATGCAATTTTATGCTCGGGTAAAGAGGCCTCTATTTGCACCCGACCACGGCGTTCTTTGTCACTGTGCGAAATAGCTCAGCTGGGCATTAGACTGAAGATCTAAAGGTCCCTGGTTCAAACGGGTTTGGTTCAGTGCTCCTTTGTCCTCTGTAGCTAAGGCGTTCACGGGTTTTCTTGCCCTTCATCAGGCTTGTTTATACTGCGTCATTTCTGGCAGTCACATATGTCCAGACAAGCCCTAGTCACACCACTTGTGATGAGTTTTCTGCAGTAGGATGAACTCTCCTCCAGAATGACACACACACACCTGTCCTCCTCCCTCCTCCTCAGAGCATGGTTTTTATATAAATAATAATCTTTCCTCAGTTACTGGGTTAAGGAATTAAAATAAAACCTCTGGTTAGGGTTAGGAATTTGTTATAAAAAGTGTAATTTAACTTAAAATCCCTCTGGTTAGGGTTAGGAAAAAGGTTTTTCCTCTTCTGCAGGTACTTCAGTGCAGCTAAATGCAAACATCTGCTCAGGAACAATGTCGGCACTGGCTGAATTGAGTTAATATCCCAAATAAGCAAGGGAAATGCAACTGTCCCAGTATGTGCATCCTTCCCCCATAATTCCCAAATTTTTCTGTTGACTAAAAAGAACTTAAAAGTCTTGTAACACAAAAAAAACTGCCCAGTAGGTCTCAGGTATTTAAAACGTTTAAAAGCTAGTGATCCGCCATTGTCAAAGTCCATACTGAGGTTTTGCTCCATGCGCTTACAGGTATTCCCAGGTGGAAACTGGATTGTTTTTTCTCTCAATACAGAACGTCGTGTTTGCCATTTGCTCCATGTGTGTCTGTGGTCTTTTTCTCTGCAGCTCAATGTATGAGACACTACCTTTAATTCTTGCTAACGCCTATGACAAACTAACGGGGAGTGACCGTTGAAAAATTTGGTTCAACTAGAAGCACTCTTGTGGCATTCTTTTAAAATAACTGAGTGACTACGGTTTTAAACTTTGGTTCAGTTCCTGCCTTTGTTAAGAAAATGCTGAGCTTTTCTTACCCTTCATCAGGCATGTTTGCGGAGCTGAAGACATTCTGTGCTTTCAATGTTCCAGACACACTGTCACACCACACTCAGTGTCCCTCGCCCACGCTGCTTCCTCCAGAATCAACACACACACCTTTCCTCCTCCTCCTCCTCTGAGCATGGCTTTGTTATATCTAATAATTCTCAGTTAGGGTTAGGCAAGTTAAATAAAATCCGTTTTGGTTATTAGATAAATTTGTTATAAAACCTGTGTAAATTTTTTTGGTTTTGTGTTGGTCACGGGTTAGGGTTAGGATAAAGGGGTGCGGTTAGGGGGGTTAGGGCGAGGGTTAGGGTTAGCGAAAATGAATTCATTCCGATGACTCTCCCGCTGTCCGTCAACTCTGGGGTTTGGAGTGGAGAGTCAGAGGCGTTGGCACGGGCCGACGGAAATGCCACTCTGGTTCCCTGCTACCGTGTGCTGTGTTGTTCTTATATATTGATTCATACTTTCAATTTTTGAATGAATTTTAAGGGCATTGTTTAGGATTAGGTTGCTCCAATGATATTGTTTGAGGTTATTCAGCCTTTTCCGAAAAAGGTCCTATACTAGCAGTAGGTGAGTTCCAATTGGTTAGGATTAGGCAATAAGACCCACCCGTTGGGTTTAGGCATAGGTTGAAATTGGTTAGGGTTGGGAAAAGGTGATGGGTAAGATTAGCCTTCCACAAAAGACAGTGATGAGGGCTAGTTGCAGCTGATTAGGGTTAGGCTTACGCCTTTGGGTCCAACTGGTTAGGGTTAGGAAATGGTAATGGCTAAGGTTAGCGTTAGCGAGAGACATTGGTGTTGCGGTTTAAGCACTAGTTTCAGAGTATTTAGGGTTAGGCGTTAGTTTCGACTGGTTAGATTAAAAAGGTACAGGTCAAGGCTAGTGTAGTTTTAGGGTCAGGCAAGCCATTTAGGAGTTAGTTTAATTCGGGAGACACATCATCAGTAGTGTACCTCGGGATCATCGGTTGTTTCGGCCATTACCACTAGAAACCCTCAGCCGAGGACAGCCCGCTGGGTTGATCAAGTCCCAGGGTGTGTTTCATGGCCAATTACGTGTTAGTGTAGCTCAAGTAGCTAAGGTATTATATTGGGATTAAACACTCCTTTATTTAGGATTATGTACTTATTGGCGGTGTTTAGAATAAGGTTTGTGTTTGTAGCCTCTTAACCTTAGGTCGTGAGTTGGAGATAGATTTAGAGCATAGTGGATTCAGAGATGAGTTGAGTTCTACTGATTTGGGTTGCTGGTGCATTCTAGGTCTAGTTGCCCGGGCTATATTGAAAAGTAAGTATCTACTTATTTATTTTTGGAGCTTTTTAGTGTGAGGTCACAAGATGAAGTAAGGGCTAGATTCAGAGCATTTAGAGTTCGGATACGTTTGATTTAAATTTTTCGTTTTTGGTTTGTTGGTGAATCTCTATAGTGGTCACATGTGCTATGTTACTGGATGGAGACGTTTTTGTTGATGAGCCTCGTCCCGGTGCATCCTCGGCCTAGTCACCTAAGCTGGACTAAGGGATGAGTAATTTGGAGGGTGTGAGGAATATGAAGAAGTCCAATGAGAGTAGGGGTTTGGGTCAAATTAAATCGTGTGTAAAGTAATATGTTCTGTTGTATGAGTGGGGCTAGACCCCATAGAAGCCTTGGCCGTGTTTAAGGTCCATGGACCACCACATCCCGCATGCTGTCCAAGTGGATCCGGGACACGCCTACTTACCCCTTGTTCAGGTTAACAGATTGGTTGTTGGCCTCCCGTTAGGTTACTCCAATCTGCCCAGACAAGGTTGAGAAGCTGTTCTATTCCTCTTCCCTGTAAGCATGGCAGGTTCTGCAAATGATGCAGGCTTTCCCAGTTACGCCTTAAGAATTTAAATCAAAAGCAGATCGCGAGGGTTAGAATGTAATTAGACAAGTCATGCATCAACGATCCCTCGCGTTCTTAAAAGAAATGGCATGACAACAGTGCTACTCCGGGCTCTGCAGAACGGGGAAGTGCAGTGCCACATCTGTTAGTAGGCCAATGTATCTCCGCACTGGCGGAAGACCGAGTTAATTCCTTACCAAGGTAAGGAAATGCACGGGCCCTACACGGGAGGCATGTTTGTCTTTAAATTAGGACTAAAAAGAACTTAAAATATTCACAAAACCCCAATAGGCATGCAATTTTATGCTCGGGTAAAGAGGCCTCTATTTGCACGTCCAGGACCAGGTTTTGCGTTCTTTTTCACTGTGCCGAAATAGCTCAGCTGGGGAGCGTTGACTGAAGATCTAAAGGTCCCTGGTTCAACCCGGGTTTTGGCATTGTGTGGTCTCCTTTGTCCTAAGACGACCCAATCTTGTCATGCTCCTCAATTCAACCTTGTTTATACAGTGTCATTTCAAGGCAGTCTACATAATAAGACAAGCCCTAGGCAGCATTGGTGATGATTTTCTGCAGTAGGATGAACTCTCAGTGCTGACTGGAAATCTCCTGCCTCTGTAGACCGTTAGCAAGGTAGTCCCTTCACAGAGCAGTCTTTACACATACCGCTCTTTGGCACTGTCACACCACTTTACTGAGCAAGGATGCTCTCCTCCAGAATACACATGTGATGGAACCTCCTCCTCTAAGATGGTGTGTGCTGCAAACAGTAAAGAATTCTAAAAAATGCGCTTTAGGGGAGGAATTTTTTTCTCTTACTGCAAAAAGTGTAATTCAGTGCAGCTAAATGCAAACTCTGCTCATATCATGGAAAGGCTGATAGGGGTCCAGGAACGCCAATACAGCACAGTCATGCAATGCAGGAACAAGTATGGATCACTTTCCTCATAATTCTGTTAATATTTTTTCTGTTGACTATAAAGACTATTCAGCAGTTAAAAAATTGTCTTTATAACCCAGCTAGGTGCTCATCTGAAAACGCAAATTTAAAAAAATTTAATCGGAAAAGCAAAAGTTGACTGCCCAGTGCTCAGGTATTTACAGGACAGGTGGAAACTGTCATTTATTTTCACTGCAATACAGAACAACCGTGTTTGCCTGATTTGCCAAGAGACTGTGGCTGTTTACAAGGAAGTCAATGTCGCCCAGAGACACTACCAGTAGATACGTGTAACGCTTTTTATGACAAACTAACAGGGAGTGACCGCGTTGAAAAATTTAAGCAACTAGAAGCACAGTAAGCGCTTTTTTTAAAATGCTCGCGCCTCTTGTGAACTAGGTTTTACCACCCAATGGATTCGAACATTTGTTAAGAAAATGCTGAGCTTGTTTGGCCCAGCATGTTTGTGTGAGAAGACATTCTCTTTTATGAATGTTAAAAGGAACACGTGAGGACAACACTCAGTGTCCCTCACCCCGTGCATTTTCCTCCACATCAAAACCACTGCCTTTGATCCGGACCTCCTCTCGTGCATGGCAGGTCTGAATATCTCCTTCACATTAGGTTAAGAATTTATTCGTTTTGGTTATCTGAGATAAATTATTGTAAAAAGTGTAAATTTTTGGTTTTGTGTTGGTCACGGGTTAGGGTTAGGATAAAGGGTTAGTGCGGTTAGGGGTTAGGGCAGGGTTAGGGTTAGCGAAAATGAATTCATTCGATGACTCTCCCGCTTCGTCCGTCAACTCTGGGGTTTGGAGTGGAGAGTCAGAGGCGTTGGCACGGCGACGCATGCCACTCTGGTTCCCTGCTACCGTGTGCTGTGTTGTTCTTATATATTGATTCATACTTTCAATTTTTGAATGAATTTTAAGGGCATTGTTTAGGATTAGGTTGCTCCAATGATATTGTTTGAGGTTATTCAGCCTTTCCGAAAAGGTCCTATACTAGCAGTAGGTGAGTTCCAATTGGTTAGGATTAGGCAATAAGACCCACCCGTTGGGTTTAGGCATAGGTTGAAATTGGTTAGGGTTGGGAAAAGGTGATGGGTAAGATTAGCCTTCCACAAAAGACAGTGATGAGGGCTAGTTGCAGCTGATTAGGTTAGGCTTACGCCTTTGGGTCCAACTGGTTAGGGTTAGGAAATGGTAATGGCTAAGGTTAGCGTTAAGCGAGAGACATTGGTGTTGCGGTTTAAGCACTAGTTTCAGAGTATTTAGGGTTAGGCGTTAGTTTCGACTGGTTAGGATTAGGAAAAGGTACAGGTCAAGGCTAGTGTAGTTTTAGGGTCAGGCAAGCCATTTAGGAGTTAGTTTAATTCGGGAGACACATCATCAGTAGTGTACCTCGGGATCATCGGTTGTTTGGCCATTACCACTAGAAACCCTCAGCCGAGGACAGCCCCGCTGGGGTTGATCAAGTCCCAGGGTGTGTTTCATGGCCATTACGTGTTAGTGTAGCTCAAGTAGCTAAGGTATTATATTGGGATTAAACACTCCTTTATTTAGGATTATGTACTTATTAGCGGTGTTTAGAATAAGGTTTGTGTTTGTAGCCTCTTAACCTTAGGTCGTGAGTTGGAGATAGATTTAGAGCATAGTGGATTCAGAGATGAGTTGAGTTCTACTGATTTGGGTTGCTGGTGCATTCTAGGTCTAGTTGCCGGGCTATATTGAAAAGTAAGTATCTACTTATTTATTTTTGGAGTGTTTTAGTGTGAGGTCACAAGATGAAGTAAGGGCTAGATTCAGAGCATTTAGAGTTCGGATACGTTTGATTTAAATTTTTCGTTTTTGGTTTGTTGGTGAATCTCTATAGTGGTCACATGTGCTATGTTACTGGATGGAGACGTTTTTGTTGATGAGCCTACGTCCCGGTGCATCCTCGGCCTAGTCACCTAAAGCTGGACTAAGGGATGAGTAATTTGGAGGGTGTGAGGAATATGAAGAAGTCCAATGAGAGTAGGGGTTTGGGTCAAATTAAATCGTGTGTAAAGTAATATGTTCTGTTGTATGAGTGGGGCTAGACCCCATAGAAGCCTTGGCCGTGTTTAAGGTCCATGGACCACCACATCCGCATGCTGTCCAAGTGGATCCGGGAGGGCCGCCTACTTACCCTTGTTCAGGTTAACAGATTGGTTGTTGGCACCGTTAGGTTACTCCAATCTGCCCAGACAAGGTTGAGAAGCTGTTCTATTCGTCTTCCCTGTAACCCAGGTTCTGCAAATGATGCAGGCTTTTCCACTAACGCCTGAAGGTAACGTTCCTTATCAAAAGCAGATCGCCGGAGCACGTACAGATGTAATTAGACAAGTCATGCATCAACGATCCACGTCGCGTTCTTAAAAGAAATGGCATGACAACAGTGCTACTCCCCGCCGCGCCCAGAAAGGGGGCAGTGCTGTGCCTGTCCTCGTTAGTATAGTGGCCAGTATCTCCGCCTGTCACGCGGAAGACCGGGGTTCGATTCCCCGACGGGGAGGCATGTTTTGTCTTTATACTGCGAACTTGAATATTCACGAAACCCCAATAGGCATGCAATTTTATGCTCGGGTAAAGAGGCCTCTATTTGCACCACAGGACCACCGGCGTTCTTTTTCACTGTGCCGAAATAGCTCAGCTGGGAGAGCGTTAGACTGAAGATCTAAAGGTCCCTGGTTCAACCCCGGGTTTTGGCATTGTGTGGTCTCCTTTGTCCGTGCGACGCTAAGACGACCCAATCTTGTCATGCTCCTCAATTCAACCTTGTTTATACAGCGTCATTTCAAGGCAGTCTACATAATAAGACAAGCCCTAGGCAGCATTGGTGATGAGTTTTCTGCAGTAGGATGAACTCTCAGTGCTGACTGGAAATCTTGTAACGGAGACCGTTAGCAAGGTAGTCCCTTACAGAGCAGTCTTTACACATACCGCTCTTTGGCTTGTGCTTGCTTTACTGAGCAAGGATGAGTAACATGTGATGGAACCTACTGACTAAGATGGTGTGTGCTGCAAACAGTAAAAGTTCTTAAAATGCGCTTT